>CM064524.1:14651409-14728909 GCA_032716605.1 Paralithodes platypus
ATCAGGATCTCCCAGCGGACTATCCCTTATTCTTCAACAATACAAAAATCAACCCTTCATCTTCTCTCAATATTCTTGGTGTCTCTGTTTCTTCTGCTCTCATTTGGAAGGACCATATTACCAGTCTTGCTAAGGCAGCCTCCCAGAAGCTGGGTGTGCTCAACCGCCTTAGGGGGTTCTTTTCCCCTGCACAGCTTCTTGCTCTGTACAGGGGCATAGTGCGCCCTTGTATTGAGTATTGTTCACATGGGTGGGGAGGTTCCTCTCACACCACTCTCCTAGACAAGGTTGAAAGGAAGGCCTTTCGTATCATTAACTCCCGTCCACTCACCAACTCTCTGCAATCTCTCTCTCTCCGCCGCAATGTTACATCTCTCTCGCTATTCTATCGCTACTATAATAATCAGTGTTCCTCAGAGCTATCCCAGTGCATACCACCTCCTTTACGTAGGGCACGTGGTACCCGTCTTGTAACTCAATCCCACCCCTACTCTGTGCAACTCTCCCACCCAAGAGTGAAACGTTACTCTCAAACTTTCTTCTACTCAACAGCTGAGCTCTGGAACTCTCTCCCAGAATCAGTCTTTCCCGCTTCCTATGACTTTAATTGCTTCAAACTCCGTGTGTCCAGGCATTTTGGCTCGAACGTCCCTTGATTTTGGCCGTCACTCTTTCAACTATGGGGGAGGCACTCGCTATAGGCAGTTATGCCTTTTGCCTCCCTCAATCACATAGAAAAAAAAAAAAAAAAAATAATATAGTTTCCATTTAACAAAAGGTTTCCAAATAACGGAGGTCTGATTACGTGTCCTAACTATGTCTCAAGCTAATTCTTTTCTAACACAAATCCTACATTTCTCACCCACGTAAGTTGCGGGAATCATTACGTTACTACCTAGTTATCAGATCGAGTTAGAACAGTAGCAGCTTGTCTGATTAGTCTAGTCTATCGATTAGCCCCTTGGATACTTAATCATCTAACCTAGAATATCAGTGAGTTGGGTACATGGATCCTGTTTCTCAATTATATAATTATGTCAAATATATTTCTTAATCATCTACTCAAAAATCTTAGGGATTCTTACTCTACATTTAACTGTCTCGATATATCCTAGACAGGCCTATCTTATTTATAACTGAATACCTTGTGCTATACTAACAATAGGCAGCTATATCACAACAAATCATAGTATATTAATTTTCATCATTCGTCTAATTACTTTTCTCTTTGGTTGCCCTATAAGGACACATACATTTTATTGTTGGGACACAATGCCTCTGTCAAACATCTCTCTTTCTTAATTATGTTTGGGCCCATAAGGGTCCTTTAGTAAATTGGAATGATCTGCTGCTTCTCTCTTCTCTACCACAGTCGAAGCACAGTCCTCACAGTCGAAGCATCATCATACCCTCCATCCTGCTGCCTGAATATTTGACATTAACTTGATTATTTCATTGTTAATCCTCTTATTGTTTTTGAATGAATATTAGCTAAGTGCTTGTTAAACCGCCCAGTACTTGTTTTGCATGCTATTTTGCTGTATTATTGACTGATACACATGTGTTTGTAAAGACCCCCTTTGTTTACAAATTGCCGGGTACACTTGTGCGCGCACCTATATTATTGTAAACAAACTACTTGTTCTTGTGTTAAATATGTTAATATCTAGCCCTTATTGCAATTATTGTAGGCATTATTGTAGTTAAGTGCTTGCTAAGCTGCCCATGTAGTAACCTTGTATGACACTCTGCTGTATTTTCTAATGATAAACGTTGGTCAAATTTCTCTTGTCTATAAGCTAGACCAACGCCGACGCCAGTGCTATCTGTGGAATCATAAATCAAACCTCTTGTATTCTATATATTGAACTCTAGCATTTACTGTACGTAAGGCTATCACCCCTGGTGGTCTATTTTTGCATATTTTAATTTGTTTGATTTCGTTTAGGCTATCACCCCTGGTGGCCTATGCGTATTCACAATTTTGGTTTTCGGTTAAGCTACCCTGGTAGCCTATTTCTGCGTATTTCATATTGTATGTTTTCAGTTAGGATATCATCCTTGGTAACCTATATCTGCGTATTTCAATTTTCATATTTCGGTTAGGCTATCACCTCTGGTGGCCTATTTCTGCGTATTTCCAATGTTTTTGGTTTTTGGTTAGGGTATCACTCCTGGTGGCCTGTTTCTGCATATTTCAAAACAATTGTGTTCGGTTAGGCTATCCCCCCTGGTAGCCTATTTCTGCATAATTCCACATTTTTGTTTTCAGTTAGGCTATCACCCCTGGTGGCTTATTTAACCCCTTCTGTACCGATGACGTCTTTTTAACTTTATTCTGGCTACTATTGGACGATTGTATTCAGTTTTAAAAGGGCCTCCATCGATTAACAGGTTTCGAACTATCTCACTTAACCCTTTTAGTACCACAGATCCTTCTTAAACTGTACAAAATCGTCTAAATTAATAAAAAAATAACGCACAAATTACGTCACCGGTAGAGAAGGGATTAAGAAAGTGAAGGGATCATGCAGTGAATGAAGTGTTTTAAAAGTGATTGAAGTATTCTAAAGTGAGTGAAGTGTTTTGAAGTGAGTAACCGTCACCATGGCTCACACCTGTACGAGCTGAGCCAGTAGGTTTGTTGCTACCATGTTCACCGCTGCTGACCTTCAAATCTGCCGATTCTGCCAGCTCCGAAAAGATTGCCACCTCCATGAAGATTTGTCAGCAAAACTGGATCAACAAGATCAACAACCTCACCATGAAGTTTGAATCTCTCCCGGAATTCATAGAACTCAAGGAGTGTCAACAACTGCCTAAATCAGCACTTCGACACCAACTTCCAACAGCCCAACGCCTGCAGCACCGACCCCAGTGGAACCACCGATTGCAGAAAAAACAAATAACAACTTGGCTCTCCCTCAGGACAATTTCTGTGTCATAAGGAACAATGTTCGGCACAAGACAAGGACTAGCATCCCAACTACCGAGTGCCACAACCGTTTTCAGATTCTATCGGAATCAGACGAGGAAGAGGAAACAAAAGAAATTCTGCTAGTAGGCGACTCGATAGTCCGTGGCCAACTAACAGAGTTCTGCACAAGGGCACCCAAGACCAAGAAGCATTTTTTCATCCTAGGTGCTGGAGTGGATGATGCCATTGCCGCAGTCGAAGAAGTCTCCAGGCTGGCACCCTCAACCACAAAGTATGTTATACACGTCGGGTCTAATGACGTACAGCGGACCCGATCGGAGGACCTTATGTAGAAATACCGGAAGCTAATCAAATTGTACAAGGAAAAGTCGCAAAGAATCATCGTATCATGGATTGTCCCCAGGATCGTGTAGAGAACCAGTCCTTCAACATAGCCACCAGTATAAATCATCGTCTTGTGAAGAGAACATCAGTTATGTCAACACCTGGGACTCATTCTTCCATGAAGATCATTTATTATCAGATGATATAGTCCATCAGAACCAGGTCGGCCGCACTGCTGAACGATGCCATAAAGGATTGTCGGATATGATCCAAAGTCAACCGAGGACAGCCTCTAGGACAGCGAGGACCGAGTACAGCCAGAGATGTAATCGGAAATCCGCCCACTTCCTACAACATAATGTAATTCGGAAATCAAACAAATTCACAAATCACAACTCTCACAACTCTCTCCAGGATAATAAGGTATTTTTTGCAAATGTTCGAAGTAATCATAGCAAATTTTCAGACCTTGAAGAAATAGTTTTTACAGAAAATGTTGATATAATAGGTGTCACTGAATCATGGCTAAGAATTGAACATAGAGACTATTTAGCTGAATACAATATTCCTGGGTATACAATGTTTGAATGTAGTCGGATAAACAAAAATGGGGGAAGCGTTTTGCTATATGCCAGGAAATATCTCCATCCTATGCTAGTAACGAAACCATCTGTAGATAACATTGACATCATTTATGTTCATTTGAAAACAAATAAAAATCAAGAAAAGAGAACCTTTCGACTAATATATCACCCCCTTGGACAATCACTGAACATAGACAGAAAAGTCTATTGCTGAAATTAGTGATAACGAAGAAGATGCCGTACTTTGCGAAGATTTCAACTTGCCAGTAGCTCAGTGGAGTGAATCTCTAACATTTAACACAGGATTGGTCCTATACTCTAGAAAGTTCATTATTTAAATTTGTTCAATATCCAACACGAGGCAACAACATTCTTGATCTAATCTTTGCGACTAAAGACGACTTAGTAAACCAAAAAAGAATAGGAGATGAATTTAGTAAAAGTGAACATTGTTCGATGTCTTCTCTCTCTCACACACACAACACGGACACCCGGTCATTTACAAGGTGAATGGGTCGCTATTGTCAGGTCATCGTCAATGAAATGGTGGGAATCTGATAAGGTTGTGTGAAAGCAAACTGGCAGGCTCGTGTGTCTACTATTGCCGGCGATTATTTGTCTTATTTTAAGTAGGTGAATGAGATAGATAAATAAATAGACGGATAGATAGATACATAGATATTAAGAGAGTATGTGCCTGTGTGTAAGTACGAGAATAAGTATTAGTGTGAAGCGTATGCTCTTTAGATTGTCTGTATGAGTTCTTTATCTGTTTCGTGTTCTTATCAATACATATCTTAGGTTGTCTATATATAGTTTGTTTTCATTGTGTTCAGGTATATCAATCACTACCTTCCAATGAGCCAATGGTTCTTGAACCGGAAACAACAGGCCTCGGTTTCCAAGTAAACAAACGCCTCGCTAAACACGAGTATCAAATACGAGAGCATCCTTCCTCTTACCCTGATATCAACAATGGCAAATATTTGCAGCATACTCGTAAAAGGATGGAGATAGAACCAATAGCGAGTTGCCTGGCCAGTATTTAGAGTAGGCTTGGTAATTGGACCAATAGTGTATTATATTGCGACTGTGATGAACGTGAGAATGGCCTAGAAGCTACTCGTGCCTAATTTATTAAAAACATAATTTGCGAATTGTTCCTATCTATCTATCTATTGCCTGACGCCGTGATCCCCGAAGGTGTGGCCACGAACGAACCGCCCCCATGCACCTCTGTCCCCAGTCAGTCGACGCCCCTCCCCCCAACCAGCACCGCCTTCGTTCATGTAGTTCCTCACTCCATCCTTCCACCTCATATTCGGTCTACCTCTCCCCCTCTGTCCCTCCACCTCGCTCTCGTACACCCTCTTAGTCATTCTCTCGCTTTCCATACGTTCCATATGGCCGAACCATCTCAAGTTGTTCCTTTTCACACTTTCCAGCACATCTACCTCCACACCACACCTCCTTCTTACTTCCTCATTAGTCTGTCTATCCCTCCATGTAACTCCGCACGCACTCCTTAAGTAATTCATTTCCACTGCTCTCACTCTTGGTCTGAGTCTCTCAACCAACGTCCATGCTTCGCTTCCGTAAGTCAGCGAATTGTTCCTCTCTCCATCAAATATGGATGTTTTATATGAATTATGGCACAGATTCTGCGAATGTAGTGAAATAATAATGGTCATTAAAACTAAAACTCATATGCTCACAAACTAAACATCCAACACCCTCTCAAAAACTACCACAATCTGAACTCATAATAGTAGGGTCATTTGCTTGGAATCCGTGTCCATTTTGTTCCTACCTTTTTCTCTCGATGGATTTGACAACCTGAACCATTTTAAAGGAAAATTAGCTCCTATGCCCCTCTGAAAAATGACGGCTAACTCTGCTAGAGCCCAATATTCTAAATGGCCGCCAACGCCATCTTGAAAAACATGAAATGTAATATCTCTGGCATCAGATGACCTACAAGGACAAATAAGGTGTCATTTTTAACTAATTCTGGCATTACAAATCCACTGGAATGGTTATTGTATTGTATTGTATTGTATATTGTATTGTTATTGTATTGTATTATACTAATTGTACATACTAATCTGCCACTTCACTGTCACTACATGATTCACTGTATGAGCCACTATCAGAATCACTGTCCTCACTTTCGCTGCTATCATCACTGTTGTTCTCTGCCTGCGGATTTGTAGGTAGCGGTATGGATGGGGGAAGTGGGGGCTGGGTTGAATTGACAGGCAGACAGACATAGGCCATTTACAAGATGCCATCCATGGTCGATCGGTGAAGGGTGACTTTGGAGCTGGTAATTCTTTTGCAAATATGCAAGATAATTTGCACGCTCCAAGTGTGGACGGAGACTGTCCAAGTCAGGCACAAGTTGGATAGTGCTTTTTTTCTTCTGAGCTCTCCACTTCGCTGCCCTCGCATCTCCCAGGGTCTTGCTTTTGGTATCACCATAGACATATCGAATGACAAACCGCTGCAAATCACTGATGACCTGTTCTGTGACTAGGAGCTGTGTACCACATGCTGCTAGCAGGTTGTGTGCCTCTTTAGACTTCTCCAGACGATCTGCGATGAGCTTCTTGCTTGCTCCATAGAAGCCAGAGTTGTGGTCACACCCAGTGAGGACATGAAGTGGTATGATGGATGCAGCCATTGCCTCACTGCACAAACATCGGGCATCGATAAGCTGACGTTTGCGTTTCACACACAGGATTCCTGTTGTCTTCTGAGCAACATATGCCGCTTGCACGTAGTTGCCTGTGTCCTCTGTGTCAAGAATGACAGCTGCTGTGTAGCGCTCTGACCGGAGCACACTATATATGGTGAGCATTGCCATACCTGCCTCTGCATGGGAGCATGTAAGCTCTGGCACAAGCTTGCCTGTGGTGAGATTCTTTGCAGTGCTGCCAACTACACAGTAGATGATCTCGGTGCTAGTTGTTGCTGCTGTTCTCTGGAATTCCGTTTGAAGAAATGCCTGAAGGCGGATTTTGTTCTCAGGTTTACCCAGGAGAGCATGGAAAACTTTACTAGAAGGAAATTTATCTTCTGTCTGCATGAAGACATTGCTGATTGGCAGGGTTTTTTTGGCGCAGTATTCTCTCACTGTCCTTGATCGTGTAATTCTGATCATATGAATCATTGACGCAAATGATGCGCTCAGCATGCTTGTGTCTCGTTAGAACGAAGTGCACCAACTTCTCTGCATAATCTCCCCAGGTATACTTGGTACCGTCTCCCTTCTCTCTGTCTTCAATGGTAGGAGTTGTTAGGCGCCAGATGAGGCCCATATCAATAATAGACGTGTATACATCAGGCTCTGGAATGACAGTCATAGTTAGTTTTTGTTGAAGCTTGCTTTTCTGGGCCTTACGGATGGTTCCATTGACGTTGAAGATGGAAAGGCACTCGGCTGTAACACGATGCTGCAGGACTTCTTGAAGTTTGAGGGCACCACTTGTTTCAACCAGTCCGGGAACAGAGGCCAAGGCATTACGCTCCATTTCCTCAGTCTTTCCCTTCAGGTTCTCACCATCTGGTTTCTTCAATTCCTGAGTTGAAAAGTTCACACGCTTGCTACGGGGAACTCTGTCGTTGAGAGACTTGGTCTTGGAATACACTCTCTCATTCAAGAACTGCTTCAGTTTGCTTGTGCCATCCTCCTTTGCCGATTTCAAGTCGGCAGCGAGAGCGTCTGAGGCTGGGATTCCTGACTGTAGGGATCGAAGTGTCTTGTTTGTATGGTCGTTGTCGACTATAGCGATAGCAGGCTTACCCTCCGCTAGTTCGAAGGGGCAATCAGATGAGCACTTGAGGTCATTGACCACCTAAAAATCTCGCAGTATAAGTACGTCATTGTAACTGATGCCCACTCCATCTTTGTGCATTATGTCGACTATCTCCCTACTCTTGGTCAGTCCATGTAGCAAGACAGAGAGATTTATCTCAAATGCAGTGCATTTTCCAGTGATGTAGCTTGTGAGGATAGATGCAATCGATCGGACGGATGGACTGTCATCAATTATTATGTTCTATCCAACAACCAACTCAACTCCTAAAATCGATTAATGAAATATTACAACACATGTGGCAGTCCGTGGATTCGAACCCAGGACGCTCACACCGAATATCAACACCTTATGCATTGCACCACGTAGGCAGTTAACCCTCCCGCATTCGGTAACTTAAATATGTAACTTATGGTAAGACCTTCTCTAAATTTGCCACGAAATACCAGGCTGGGCGAGTTTTCGAAGCCTTGTGTTTTTCTGTATTTTCATCCACCAGAATGCTGTTTATTGTGATGTATCATATGTCAATGGAAAGAGGAATATTTATAGTACATGATAACCAAAAAAAAAAAAATGTAAATAAATCGAAATATGAAAGTGTAAATGAGTCCGGAATACAATTATTTCCCATGCAATTGTCTTCACACCATCCTAGCTCTAAATTGTGAGTGATGACCATATATTTTGTTTTGCTCAAATAATAGTATTTTCTCTCCTCTTTCCTAATCTGAAAACAGAAATTGTTTATCTTCAATAGTTCTCAAGCAGTGACCGAAAAAATTAAAACTATGATTATGATTTATATGGTTTATAACATTTTCGATTTATTTCGTTGCTACGAAGTGTATGGTTTTAAATTTAGTCTATATGAATACGGAAAATAATGCTGATGAGTATAAAACAAACTAGAAGTTCCTAGGACAAATACTTTTTGCGCTATGAATATTTGAAATGAAGAGCCAAAATGCGAATATTTACGCTTCACCCATCTCTGTTCTGGCGATGCTAGCCGGGTTCCGAGCTGTTCCCCACATCGTGGTTGCGTTATTTGTTAAGATACGTATATAACTGTTTATATCACCGTCATCGGAAAATTATGCTCATTCTAATGGTGAAAACTAAAATAATATAGCGTAATTGGTTCGCGAGCTATGCGCAATTGTTTCCATGCAGTGACCGAAATTTTTTTTTTTTTTTTTGTTGATTGATATGGTTTATAACATTTTCGATTTATTTCGTTGCTACAAAGTGTATGGTTTTAAATTTAGGCTGTATGAATACGGCAAATAATGCTGATGAGTATAAAACACACTACAAGTTCCTACGACAAATACTTTTTGCGCTATGAATATTTGAAATGAAGAGCCAAAATGCGAATATTTACGCTTCACCCGTCTCAGTTCCGCCGATGCTAGCCGGGTTCCGAGCTGTTCCCCACCTCGGCGTTGGTTTATTTGCTCGGATACGTATATAACTGTTATATCACCGTCATCGGAAAATTATGCTCTTTCTAATGGTGAAAACAAAAATAATATAGCGTAATTGGTTCGCGAGCTATGCGCAATTGTTTCCATGTATTGTTATTGTTATGTAAATATATGAGAATGTTTATTCAGTTATATATCATGGCCACAATGTACAAGACTTATATAAATATATAAATATATATATATATATATATATATATATATATATATATATATACATACAAGGTGTCAAACAAAATATAATGAATGGTAATAAAAATATGTGTATGTGTGTGTGGGTATCTACTGTATATATACTGTATATATATATATATATTTATATATATATATATATATATATATATAAATATATACCCGGTATATATAATTATATAAAAATATATACTGTATATACAGTATTTTTTTTTATTTTTTTTTTTTTTAAGAGACAATGAACGGAGGAAGGAAAAACACAGATAAAACAAAAAGGTCCATGTGCCTAAAGGCATCCTCCATTCATAAAATGTTTGTAACAACTGGATTTAAACATTTGTAGATTGTAAGTTTGTGGAAAGCAATTCGAGGGAAGTGAATTCCAAAGAGTTGTAGCTCTGGGGATAAATGAATTCTGATAAGCAGAAGTTCTGCATTGTGGAGGAGAAAGTGTAAATTCATGGGCGCTCTCAGCTGCCCTAGTTCTACGGGGAAAGATGTGGAGAGGCGGCACAATTGAAGCAAGTTCCTCGGAACAATTGCTGTGAAAATATCTGTAGAATAATGCAAGGGATGCAACGTTTCTTCGTATGGATAATGTAGGAAGGTCCTGTGTGATTGCAGGGTTATTGATTAATCTAATAGCTTTATTTTGAATTTTGTTCAACTGCCTCAATGCAACCACTCCACTTCCACCCCACAGAGGTGAACAGTAATCCATCTGAGAACGCACATGACTTTTATATATTACGGCCAACTGCTCGTCAGTGAAGAATTCTCGAACTCTGTACAGGAGTCCCAGTTTTTTAGAGGCATTCTTAGCAATGCTTCTAACATAATGTGTCCAGCTCAAGTTAGTAGTTAATGTTAGTAGTATACATACAAGGTGTCATAAATATATACAATATATATATTTATGGGGTATATATATATATATAAAATAAATAAAATAAAAATATTAATCAAATGAAATAAATAAAATCAAATAAATAACAACAGTAATAAACAAAATAAATAAATATATAAATAAAATACAAATATAATAATAATATAATAATAATATAAATACTCGATTATGGGCCTTGGGCTTGGTCGGGACCTTGGGGCTGATCCGCTAATAAAATAAAAATATATATAAATATATATATATACAGTATATATATATATATATATATATATATATATATATATATATACAGGGAATATATATATATATATAAAATAAATGAAATAAAAATATAAATAAAATGAAAATTCAAATAAAATAAATAAATATATAAATAAAATAAAATAAAATGTAATAATAATATAAATACTCGATTATGGGCCTTGGGCTTGCTCGGGACCTTGGGGCTGATCCGCTAGACACCCTGGGGAACAGGAAAAAAAAAATATATATATACTGTATATATATACCTCGTATATATATATATATATATACCTGGTATATATATATATATATATATATATATTTATATATATATATAATATATAAATAAAATAAATAAAATACAAAATATAATAATAATATAAATACTCGATTATGGGCCTTGGGCTTGCTCGGGACCTTGGGGCTGATCCGCTAGACACCCTGGGGAACAGGAAATATATATTTATATATATATAATATATAAATAAAATAAATAAAATACAAAATATAATAATAATATAAATACTCGATTATGGGCCTTGGGCTTGCTCGGGACCTTGGGGCTGATCCGCTAGACACCCTGGGGAACAGGAATAACAAAACAAATATATACGGTATGTACAGTATATAAATATAAAATAAATAAAATAAACATAAATAAAATGAAATAAATAAAATAAAATATATAAAAACAATAATAAATAAAATAAATAAATATTTAAATAAAATACAAAATATAATTTATAATATAATAACTTGATTATGGGTCTTGGGCTTGCTCGGGAGCTTGGGGCTGTTATATACTGTATATAGGCTATATATAATATATATATATATATATATAAAATAATATATATACTGTAATATAACTAAAATTCCATAGAATACTTCCCATACTCCCTGTAAGCATTCCTGTGACATCTTCGTGATTATAATGTATTTATTTTGTAGGCAGTATTTATTGATAAATATATTTGTCTTTCAAGCAAAAAATAGTGTAAAGTCATCAATGATACCTAGACAAACTGCATCAATACTCAAGGGGTTAACCAAGATTCACTCCCCTCAGTCACCAAAAGTCACAAGTAACATCTTATATACATATATAGTTTGAATTATTCACTAAACACTTTCACTGGGTAGATGAAATAATCCATAATTGCCTGCCTATAGCTAGGTGCTGGTGGGCCAGAGGGAGGGAGCCCAGAATTTAAAGGGCCGGGACCGTGCCTCACAGTCTGGGGGCCGAGAAACTACTGACTTTACAAAGGTCCGGGCTCCTCAGAGAGGGACGCTATGGGGTTGCTAGATACTTCCTTTTGTAACTTACTAATGCCTAACTTACCCGTCCAAATTGCGTCAAAATCGAGTCATAAACTTATTTTTGGCGAATATTTCTAACTTACAGGTGGCATTATGACGCGATTGCGTCATACGAGCACTCTTCGAGGGGTGCCGTTATGACGCGATCGCGTCCTAAAGATGCGGGAGGGTTAAAGAATGGTGGACACTGCTTACGATTTATTATGCAACTTCGAATCCTGCATATCAATCTAAGCATGTACACACATCCCAACTGCAACTCATGTAGGCTATGCATATGTGAATGGAAAGAGCAATTAATGGGGGCCTTAACACCTAACGAGCGGCCTAGGCGGTAATTTATATGTACCGCCCAGCGGGGTGTTTTGACCCTAAATAGGGTTGTTTACGTGATCATTTTCATACCTAAATAAGACCCAGAGCGTAAAACAAGTATCAATCCCTGAAAGGGCATAAACAGAGCTTTCCAATGACACCCCAACCATCCTTGTACGACCGCTAGTTTTCTTGCAACGATCGCGCAACACGAGTGCAAAAACCATGTAATTAGGTACTTTCCCTACATAATTCCCTGTGTAGCGAGTGTGTGGGGGGAAGGAAGGGTGGTTTTCACTTCAGTTGGCCCACCGCGGTGGTGTGCGACGGTCATAGCCTTACTACGCTACTCATACCGCTCAGCTCTCTCTCTCTGCAGCATTACGTGCTGAAAATGACACACGACATAAGTTGTGAACCGCCACTTAGTCCAAATTTCTTTCACACAACATAAGTTGCGCGCCGCCAATAAAGGGTTAACCACTAGGGAAGGCCTCTCGATAAATTACTCCTGAACCAATATAAATTATTATGTTCTATCCAACAACCAACTCTACTCCTAAAATCGATTAATGAAATATTACAAACACATGTGGCAGTCCGTGGATTCGAACCCAGGACACTCACACCGAATATCAACACCTTATGCATTACACCACGAAGGCAGTTAAAGAATGGTGGACACTGCCTACTATTTATTATGCAACTTCGAGTCCTGCATATTAATCTAAGCATGTACACACATCCCAACTGCAACTCACGTAGGCTATGCATATGTGAATGGAAAGAGCAATTAATGGGGCCTTAACCACTAGGGACGGCCTCTCGATAAATTACTCCTGAACCAATATCAATTATTATGTTCTATCCAACAACCAACTCTACTCCTAAAATAGATTAATGAAATATTACAAACACATGTGGCAGTCCGTGGATTCGAACCCAGGACGCTCACACCGAATATCAACACCTTATGCATTACACCACGAAGGCAGTTAAAGAATGGTGGACACTGCCTACGATTTATTATGCAATTTCGAATCCTGCATATCAATCTAAGCATGTACACACATCCCAACTGCAACTCACGTAGGCTATGCATATGTGAATGGAAAGAGCAATTAATGGGGCCTTAACCACTAGGGAAGGCTTCTCGATAAATTACTCCTGAACCAATATCAATTATGATGTTCTATCCAACAATTGCAGACTTATTTGGGTGTTTCAGCCATGTGAGCAGCTTCAGCAGGAGCTCACTGAAGTCTTCTTCTCTCTCCAACTCGTGTACATATGGGAGCCAGGGAATAGTATTTGTCCTGATGACTTGCTCTTTGAGTCGTGCTGCAACATTCATCACCAACTGATCATTGCTGACACCCAATGAAGATATTGCCGCCTCGATGTATGTACCTGCTGCTGTTGTATCATATACCAGGTAACTCACATTCTTTTGAATGCGTGCATGAAATCCGATGTCTTCCCCAAATTCATTGACGAGAATTTCCTTTAAGAAGCTGGATTTTACTACTGAGTTATGTCCGTGATTTGAGATAATGCGCTTATAGTCCTGCAGCAGGCCTTGCAGTGTGCGAATTTCATGGTCTTTGAAGATGACTTGACGAATATGATGAAAGAAGAGAGCTTGGGCCTCTCAGAGGTTTACACGCTGCAGATGTTGAGTGCTTTCATCTGAAAGGGGCTTGTGGTCGCTTACATATTTGCGCCAGCACGCACGATGGTAGCGGATTTCCAACCCGAATGCTGTTTGACTATCTGGGATGGATGCAATCAGAGTGTCAAGTCTCAATCTCATGACCTCATCTTCCAGATGGACAGTATGTAACTTGAATTTAGTGAAGGCATCTACTGTTGATAGGAGTAAAATCTGCTTGTCACGATCACTACTCTTGTATGCCCCTTTCATGCACCACACATATAGTCTTATCGTGAAGGACACCCATCCTGGAGCGGAGCCTTTTAGGTGCACTGGCCTCTGGGGAAGGGTCGTGTTGATCTGATGCTTCATCTCTTTCAAGACGTTCCTCGGATTTGTGTTTGCGTTTTTCGGCTTGAGAGAGCTTGCGCTTGCTGGATAAATATGCGTCACAAGTGCTATGCATGTGGTGACCCTTTGGTCCCTTCTCCCAATCCACATTTTCATATATATGTTGAAACTTATCAAGTTCTTTCCATTGTAAAGACTTTTCCCGGATGGATTCCCACTTCTCAGGTGTAATGTTTTCCAAACAATCATCTGCGGTACATCGCTTATCACAGAGTAAAATGCACTCGTATTCATTTAATGTCTTGTCTGGTAACTCTTCACTCTCTCTTCTATTATCCATTATTTCGGTCACTTCACAAGTCGGCGATTTTCATCTGATGGGCATGCGATCCATCTGAAACAGTAAAAAAGTAATATTAGATATAGACCGCAGGCAGAGAACAACAGTGATGATAGCAGCGAAAGTGAGGACAGTGATTCTGATAGTGGCTCATACAGTGACAGTGAAGTGGCAGACTAGTATGTACAATTATATAATACAATACAATAACAATACAATACAATAACCATTCCAGTGGATTTGTAATTCCAGAATTACTGAAAAAGGACACCTCATTCGTCCTTGTAGCTTATCTGATGCCAGAGATGTTACATTTCATGTTTTTCAAGATGGCGTTGGCGGCCATTTTGAATATTGGGCTCTAGCAGAGTTAGCCGTCATTTTTCAGAGGGGCATAGGAGCTAATTTTCCTTTAAAATGGTTCAGGTTGTCAAATCCATTGAGAGAAAAAGGTAGGAACAAAATGGTCACGGATTCCAAGCAAATGACCCTACTATAAGGTCAATGATAGTTCAAGATTTTCAATGAGAGAGAGAGAGATGGTGCTCAATTTTTGAAATAGAGTCAAATAATTTAATTGCATATATGTCTCCTGCTTGTAGACCGATCTCCAACATTTTTATGAATATGATGGTGAAAAATGGATGGATAACGCAAATTAAATACCGCTCGCATTATACAAGTCTGAATTAATGATATGACCTAAATAATATAGATGCCTAATATCCCTCACTCTTTTAAACTCCTGCCATATACAAAGGTTCATTAAATATATAGTACTTTCGGGAGGGCAAGGGAGCAGGTTTACAAAATCAAATCTGCTAGATAGTCAATATATGCCGACAATCGCTTGAATAATGCCACAATCTGTACAATATCGCTCTAAAATGGCTCAATACTCCAGATTATTGCTAGAATCCTTGTCACTAGTTGTAAATATTTTCCTCTAGATCGAAATATATACTTCTAGATATAGCGAGAAATAGCTAAATTGGCAATACTGCAAGGGAGCGAAGGCCAACTCCAATATTTGCCCTACCGTTGAAGGAACCAGGGTAAATAATGTACGGATGTGGATGGAGGTATTCTAGGATGGATTCACAATAAGGAGAAGCATATCAAATACCTTGTGATGTTAAGTGTGGTAATCCCGACATTGAAGTACGGGAGTGAAGCATGGACGTTGTTGGAGAGGCAAAAATCTAGAGTGAGAAGGGTGGAAATGAGTTACTTAAGAAAGAGGTGCGTGTGGAGTTACACGGAGAGATAGACAGACGAATTTTGGAAGTACTATTGTGGACATAAGTCCTACTACACCTGCCCGGCAGAGAATCGCGAATTGTGTTGGTAACATTGCTATACACCTCCATCCCCCCACCCCACCCCCCTCCCCGCCCCCACTCTTCCACTCTCTCTCAGCCAGGTACCCCTTCATCTTTCTTGTTTCACGTCTACAAGCCCCTCCCCCTGGATTGTTTCCACCACCCTGATTATAACCACAGGATGATAATATCACGATAACCTCTCTCCTTCCTTTCTCTCATTTCTCCCTCGATCATCGCATCTATGTATTTGTATGCATGCTTTCCAAATGTTCTTCCTAAAATTAAATAACATATCGTTAAAATAGCAATAGGTTACATATAATTAGTTCATGTTCATATTTGCCATTTTATAGAATATCTAGCACAATATAAAGTGTTATGATCCATTCGAATATGGAAATTAATATATTAACCATATAGTGTTATCTAAATCACATTCAATTGAGACTTGAATATACTTTTGCATTCTCATATTTCAATTCAGTTATGATTAATTAAGGCCATATAGCACACTATCTGGAGTAAGCATGTATTTCATTGTTAAAGTTTATATACAGTACTATTACAAGAGATCATTGACCCACACATACAATTGGTTCCTTGATTCAATGCATTGAATATTAAAAGTTTTAAATACTGTATATGGTTACGTGTGTATTCTCAATATTCGCCTGTCAAGTGTCAACCCACTTCCCCCTTAACTATGGTAGCTCACACTTATCTATTCATATTTTGTAACTAGTCAACTCAAACACACGGCAACACATATTAATGTGACATTACATTACACATACTTACATGTTATTTTCTTACGTGAGGATATTTGATGTCTTTCAACTGCCTCAGCAAGCGCTTCTCCCTCCGAGATTAACCACTTCCGTACAAGGGTTCGGTTTAATTGTTATTTAGCTATATTTAAACAATTTGATGCAGCTAATGAAGGAGCTGTGGTATTAAGAAGGATTAATTGAGATGGTATAAAGCCGTTTAACTGTTACACTTCCTTCTTTTACTGATTAATGTTTAAAAATAGCTATACTCCACTAACTGGAGAGGGTGCGATTCAAGTGTTGGGCGAGGCCACCTGTACTGGTGAAGGGACTGCTATGGTTCTCGCTCCTTCCGAGTGGATAGATGGACCAGCGAGAGTGGGTCCGGTTCTTCTTGTCCCTTCGATTAACATACACAAATACAGAAGTGCAGTTCAGTCAAATATATTGGATTGCATGTATTTATATTTACGTCTTTCCTATTTTACTCCAGCCACCTGGCCTGGCTATATTTACACCAAATTAATTTCGATTCTATTTCATCATAACGTTAAGGCAAAATGCCAACATGGTATGACATTTGGGTATATTAAATAAGGCAGTTGGCACAAATTATTAAGTCGAACATAGGGCGGTAGAAATTTGTAAGACAAAACAGACTATAATTCCTTAACCATGACACATTTACAGAACTAATATTTCTATATCTATATTAATCACGAGTGAAGTAGCTTAAGAGATGTCGTTGCATAGCAGGTGAATTTCTATGTCATAGAGCAGAGGACCTTGGTGACCTTAGCTTGGCCATAAATAGACTTTTTTTTTTTAACCCTTGCGGTACCGGGGACATGTTTTATATTTCACTATAGCTATAGTATATTCAGACTATTATATGTAGTTAAGAAAGGGGCTGTGGTAGCTAAGATATTACTTACGATAGTCTGTAATATTTTAAATAGTAGACGCCCTTCTTTAGCTTAATACAATCGTTTAATATTTGCCAGAATATGATGAAAATAATATCACCGGTACTGAATGAGTTAAACCTCATAATCATAGCGTTAATTAGATAAAGAGATTCATGCCTATACCATTTTAATAAACTCCAACCAAGGAGACTTATATTAAGCCCAACAATCTAATGGATTATGAAGTAGGATATAGACGTATTGGTTAAAGAATCTTGTAAATATTGAAAATATGGGAATTCACCTAATGTAAGTAAGATTATTGTTGGCCCTTTATTACTTATAATAGTTAGTGTCCAATTAGTTTATAGGTTTTGAACATAATTGATATTGGATCAAACAGATCATACGATAAAAAATTGAATTATTATTTATTGTAATAATAATACAATTAGGCTGTCCTCCAAACATATTAGATTTGCGCTGGAGTGGTAGAGGTATTGTTAAACACGCACCGGAAATGTTTTGGGTTTGATTATCGTCTTGTCCAACAATAAGGGTACCGGTTTAGTTTTTGGTTTACCATGCAATACGTCTTTTAACCCCTTCACTATGATGACGTATTTATTGTCATATTTTGGTTACTACTAGACAATTTTATTTCTTTAGCTTATAATTTACCTCTAGGACTTAAAGGGGTAAATACGATCTCAATAATCACTCTGAGTACCAAAGGTCCTTCTTAAACTGCATAAAATCCTCCAATTGTAGCCAGCATAGAAGGTAAAAGACGTCATCGTGCTGAAGGGGATAACTAAGAACACTATTGATATAACCTTATTTATAAACGGTGTTATACATTTGTAAACAGTTTCTTTCCCTAAATAATTATTATACTGTTTGTAGCTACTAGCTGTATACACCATCAATTTGCTTAATATATAATTTTCCATCCAATATTTTTCAAATTGATGCTATGAAAAGTAAATGCAAGGTTTGGTTACATATTATAAAATACCGGTATCCTATTCTTTCTTCCACATGAAATTAATAGATATAGATAGATAAATTATATACACAATTTTCACGTGTTCGTATATAACTTATACTCGAAGAGTGTCCATGTAGGGCCGAACCCGTTGTATACCAAGAACAAAAACCACAAAAACATTAAGATAACTCTTCACTCTGGGTTTTATTTACGGTACTTAACCAGCTACCTGCTAAATAAGAAACAAATAAAGAACAAAATAAAGAGTTTTAGAGTCCTAAGCTGAAGTGTTTGTTGTGGTTTAACCATATACAAAATTCCCCAGGCAGTTTGTTTCAAAATTGATAATTATAATAATATGATGCAGTGTAGATATTGTTAATTTGAGTTATAGGTTATTTATTAACAAATTACAGACGTTCACTTCATTAAAACACATAATTGGAAGTAATGTATCAACAATTACAACACAAACAATGTAGCCTTGTGTCACAATTATAATTAATGGAAGTGATGGCGTGAGAGAACAAATATGTGTGTGTGAAATGGTAGTAAATGAAGGAATATAAAGATAAAACAGATTCTACTTGGCAATTTATGATTCGTATTTGTGTCTGTAACTATCATAATCATTCATTTGAGAGCTTGTTTTGCATCACTTAAGCTACTTCACTCGTGATTAATATAGATATAGAACTATTATGTCTATCGTGTAATAACTGTTAAATAAATACAGTTTATATGAAAATATATTAACCGAATAATCCACTTTCATGTATCATGTTCTCGTGTTCCCAGTTGTTGACCATGTTGCCTCACACAGATTACATGGGATTCAAGTCTGGTGACTTGTGACTTACTCGGCTAGATTCATTTAGGATCGTTAATGCATTTGTGTTCTGGCTATAATGTGGCAATTCTATTCTGATTAGGAAGGGTATATGTATATCAGAAGGTTAATTGGTATTATCTTTACACTTTTAATATCCAAAGATCTTTCTTATGCTGTATAAAATCGTCTAAAAGGAGCCACAATAAACTATATATATGAGGCATGAACCTCGCGGGGTAAATGGTGTCGCAAGAAAAAACAGAAAATATCCTCCTCCTGTCGGAAGCAAAATTAAAATGCTAAAATTCTTAGCTCTGTGTTCAAAACTTAATATCTCTACCACACCTATACACATGTAAATAGGTAATGACGCTATTTTCTCCCTTGCTTGTGTTTACTGTATGATATCTACGTTATTTAGGTGTTCTATGTGATATTTTATAGGTCTTAAGGTTCGGATATCACTTATGACATTATCATTAGAATTACTAAGACTTATCTGGCTTAATGAATATATATGGAATAATGCACATACGTTTAGTGAATTTAAATAATAATGTGATAATCAAGAGTGATATCCAAACCTTAAAGAGCAATGAAGTATCACAGGGAACACATACATAACGCAGATATAATACCTTAAACACAAGCAAGAGATGAAATGCCTTCGCTACCTATTTTATATGTATAATAAGTGAAGCAGGGCCTGTGATTGGCTATAAGAAGTGAGGGCCAAGTCAGTCAGTCTTCATATCTTGCTTACATTTTGGGTTTATAATTTATTTATCTATCTCGCTTGTATTTTATTTATGTGTGTAATGTGATATATCATGGCTCTTAAGATTCGGATAACACAGTAGATTGTTAAGTAATCATTACAATTATTAACACGTGTCTAGTATAATGAATGAATAAAGTATAATAAAGACATTATCAGTTTTTCGACTCTTCAGGGCCAGTTAGCCATACGGCATTGATAAGATGAGGAATCGTGAGCGTCGATACAAACTCCAATTAGGTGCTAGAGGCATGGTTCGAGTGAATGGAGAATAGCTATATTTATAAGTTTTTATTCAATTAAGGAAGGAAGTGTAACACTTAAAAGGCTTTATACTAGCTCAATTAGTTCTTCTAAATACCACAGATCCTTCTTTATCTGCACACAATTGTGGAAATATAGCTGTAATAAAACTAAACACAACCCCGGTATGGAAGGGATTAATCTCGGAGGGAGCAGTGTTTGCTGAGGCAATTGAAAGACGCTAAATCTCCTAAAGTAAGAAAATAACATACACCATTGTGTAATGTAATGTCACATTAATGTGTTTGGCCGCGTGTTTGAGTTCACTAGTTTCAAAATATGATTAGATAAGTGTGAGCTACTGTAGTTAACCCCTTTAACACGATTACGTTACTTTCATCATTGTTTGGCTACCATTAGAATATTTTCTTTATCTTTAGTATACGTGTAGGATCCAAAGGGGTAAATAAGATCTCGATAGACCTGAATAACATAGGTCCTTCTTAAACTGAATCAAAGGTAGAAAGTTGCCATCGTGCTGAAGGAGTTAAGGGGGAGGTAGGTTGACCGGCGAGTATTGAGCATACACACGTGAACATATATTTATAACTTTTAATATTTTATGTGTGTCAATTATCTCTTTTACTAATATATACAATTTAACAGTGAAATACATGCTTACTCCAAACAGTAGGGTATATGGGTTTAGATAATTATAACTGAATTGAAATATGATAATGCAAAAGTAAATTAAAGTCTCAGTTGTAATTGACTTAAATAACATATATAGTTAAAAACTTCAATATTCGAATGAATTATCAAACTTTATACTTTGTTAGGTTTATATAAAATAGTAAATATAAATATGAAGTATGTAACGATATGATATTTCATAGTTAATAGATTAGGAAAACATTCATAAAAATACAATGATTCGATGAGAGAGGGAGCAATAAAGAGTGGCTTATAGACGTGAACAAGAACGAAAGCAGTAGAGAGGGAAGGAGGGGCTTGGCTGAGATAGGGTGGTAGAGTGGGGATGGAGTGGGGTGGGGGGGACGGGGGTAGGGGGGGATAGCAATGTTACCAATACAATTCGCGATCCCCTGTCAGGCAGGTGTAGCAGGACTTATGTCCACAATAGTACGAGAGCGTTGTAGTGTGGATGTGGATGTGTTAGACAGTGTGTAAAGTAACACTTTGAGATGGTTCAGTCATGTGGAACATATGAGGAGCGAAAGATGACTAAAACAGTACATGAGAGTGAGGTGGAAGGGCAGAGAGGAAGAGGCACCCCAAGAGTGAGGATAGAGTTGAGAGGTTTATGAGTGAAAGTTGTGTTGGGTGCGAGAAGTGGCGCCGGCTGACAGAGGATAAATGTTACATATAGTTACATAGATATACAGAGTACACAGACATTTTGGTCCCTACTAGACAGCCCAGACTTAATTCTAACACAATGTGCTACTATGTGGAAGATAAGTTAGCAAAGCAAGTGTGTGGTGGCGATTCATTCGTACCCACCTCTTTGGGAATCATGCCATCTGGCAATAGATAGATAGATAGATTGATAGTACTATAGTTACTATTTGTATCTTTTAATCAATCATTAAGATTGGTCATCTATTTTATTGTTAACGTTGTATATTTTTGCACATAATGGAAAACCCAACGAGGTCCCCAAATGTGCCAGTGTGAGTATAAAAGAGCCAATCACCATGGGTGATGGAGGCCACAAAAGGTGTTGGTGATAATGACGGATGGGACCCTTGTCGTTACAATGCGGGGAAGGTCGTACACGTCGCCGATATTGCCAAGCTATAAATTCACCAGGTATGTGGCACACTTACGGAATTGCGTTCGAAATATTGCAGCGCCGGTAATTGAGTTTCTTATCGAACTTCTTATATTACTTCCACTGCAGTTAAGTAACACAAATATATAAGGACACAGAAATATTGAAGAAGAACGATTGACCATATGTAAAAGATTAGCACATTTGTTGTCTAGCACACTTTTTGTTAAACTACTGATCCCCCTTGTTGATCCCCTTTCCTTGTTTAAATAGGGAAGAGGAGTGGCAGAGTATTGCACCCTTAATCATTGAGCAAATTTAGAACTACAATTATTATGAAGTCAGAGGTATTCTATTTTTCTTCCGCTAACAATCGTATTGAACTAAAATTGTCATATGTTCAATGCTAATTTACTTACCGAAATGATCTATTGTGGAAACGAGAATGTCATATTTACAATATCATAAAACCATGGAACCAGGGTAAAATATGTATTGTAGTAACATACGTGAACTTGCAGGCGAGAAAGTGGAGTTCCTTCATAGCGTAACTTTTATTTTTTTCCCAAGCTTAAGTGGATTTTTTTTTCATTAAAAGTGAACCAAGCATAAATATATACACTTTTTAAATGTGTATTCATGAAATATTTCATCCTAACTAGAACAATAAGCAAATTTTAATTATGGGTGAATGACATAACTATTGTGCGTGACTGTCCAGTATGAATTTAGTTAGTTAATTAAAATAGGACTTGAGAGGCTATCAACCCTTCTGGATTATTAAGCCAGCACACTGCAAATCAAGTAAATTTTTAGGACCGGAGCCCCTTTTCGAGAACCCCGGACCCTTGCCAGTATGAAGGTCTGAGTAAAGTATATATAGACTAGGACCTGATTGAATGCAATATAACAATCTTGGTTACTCATATGATTACCAAGAACTACATCAGCAAAGGGTTCCAGTTCTTTCCACAGTCGGTGTTTACTGTCTCCGGGTTATTTTGTCCACAGTCGGTTATTTTCTTGTGGGTTATTTTGTCCAGAGTCGGGTAATTTTTTCCACAGTGGGGTGTCTTTTCCACATTATCTAGGTTTTTTTGTCCAAAGTCGGTTATTTTCCACAGTTGGAATCAATGTTCCACAGTCGGGAAATATTTTCCACAGTCTGGTATTTTCCACAATCGGGTAATTTTTTCCACAGTCGGGAATTTTCCACATTGGCATATTTTTTTCAACATTCTCATGGTTATTTTTTCCACAGCTGGTTATTTTTTCCACAGCCGGTTATTTTTTCCACATTATCTGGGTTATTATTTCCACAGCCAGTTATTTTTGCCACAGCCGGTTATTTTTTCTATAGCCGGTTATTTTGTCCACATTCTCTGGGTTTTTTTTTTCCACCGCCGGTTATTTTTCCACATTCTCCGGATTATTTTCTCCGCAGCCGATTATTTTGTCCACAGCCGGTTATTTTGTCCACAGCCGGTTATTTTTTCCACATTATCTGGGTTATTTTTTCCACACCCGCTTATTTTTTCCTCAGGCGGTTATTTTTTCCACATTCTCTGGGCTATTTTGTCCACAGCTGGTTATTTTTCCATATTCTCCAGGTCATTTTTTCCACAGCAGGTTATTTTTTTCAAAGCCGGATATTTTTTCCACATCATATGGGTTGATTTTTCCACAGCTGGTTATTTTTTCCATAGCCGGTTATTTTTTCGACATTATCGGGGTTATTTTTTCCACAGCCGGTTATTTTTTCAACATTCTCTGGGTTATTTTTTCCACAGCCGGTTATTTTCTCCACATTATCTGGGTTATGTTTTCGACAGCCGTTGTTTTCCACATTCTCTGGGCAATTTTTGTCCACAGCCGGTAATTTTTTCCACAGCCAGTTATTTTTCCACATTTTCCGTGTTATTTTTTCCACAGCCGGTTATTTTGTCCAGTCTCCGAGATATTTTGTTCTACAGTCAGTGTTTACTGTCTCTGGGTTTTTTTTTGTTTGCTATATAGAGTACACGTCTATATCGTTCAGGTGGTTATATAGTCACAATCAAAAGCCATTCATATCTCTTAAAAGAAAAAACACTTCAACCCTCTTTCAGTCTTAATAATTCAAGCATGAATATTTGGATTGTTCATAATACTTAAGGATTTGTATAAGCAGTGAAAGAGAGATATACAAAACTGTTTATGGTGGTAGGACACTACCTTTTTAACCCCTTCTGTACTCGCGACGTCCTTTTACCTTTATTCGCTCTATTAGACAATTTGATTTGGAAAAAAAAGGGCCTCCAACAATAAACAGGCTTCGAACCAATTTTCGTACAAGTAAAATACACAAAATATTATTGGTTACATAAAAATGTGTATGCCCATGAAAATATTTACATGAAGGAAAAGCTTGATAACAGTCTGGTTAACAGATTTAAACTTCCCGCCTCAGGAACAGCCTCTCCCTCCCCTTCCCCAACCACCACATTTACTAAATTCCCTGAACATATAGGCTACTTTAAATGTATTACATGCCTTATATTACATGTACTTAAGTGTTATACTATCTTTTATATGTGGTTAAACAGTCTAATGTCATTTAATTTTCAAATAGAATTCGTGTACTGAAATGTTTGTGTTCGTTAGTGATTCAGTTGACTTGGGTACAGATGCATGTTTGGTTAATGCGTGTTTGTATTGCAGAATATCAATGCTAAGTGGCATTTACAAGATCTAGAATAGAAGACACTATTATACTTTGTAGATATGATGAGTCAAATAATCACAATGAAAGTTATCTTAATTGTTATCACAAACAACCTACGAAATGAAACGCATTCACTCCAACCAATCACGAGACATTACCGCGCTGTTGCCACATCTACGATTCTAGAGTATCAGCTGGAAAAAAAATCAAGTATAGTACCTAATTTCATCCCTCCATGGTTCTTTCCTTCTTCCCTATATCCTCGCATTCCTTTGCTTCTTCCTCTCTCTTCCACTTTACTTCACCCTCCCCTCTCGCTTTCCTTTTTCTCTCTCACCACTCTTTCCTTGCTCCCTTCATCTCTCTCGCTCTCACTCTCTCTCCACACCACACGAAGCTGTCCTTGTACACTGTCCAGGCACACCACCCGCCGCCGGGGGGGGGGGGGTGACGGAGGCTATGGATAGTTTTGATGTGGTCATTCATCAAGGGAGGGAACCGGAAGAGGTGCGACACACTTCTTACCCAACCCCCAGGGTAAGGGGGCCTTCATCTTATGGTGGAGGAAATAAAGAATATGCCCCACGCACCCTAGTGCGTGTTGTACAAGGCGACTAATAGTGGGAATAGGGGTAGATTGTAGGCACCAATCGAACAGGGCTATACCCAGGAGAGGCTGTAGGCTATTGATAAGGAGTCGCTGGAACTCATGTTTCATTTGCTTGGCCTCTCTTACTGATTCATTTTGTGCCTCACTTACACTGAGAGTAGTCCAGCCAGCTCTCATAAACACCTCCTCCTCCTATCTACTTCACTACACTGACCATGAACACCAAACTTCCTCCTTCCACAAAAATAACAAAAATATAATATGATGATAAATAATAACCAAGCCTCGGAGTTCCCAGAGGGGGGACCATAAATGCCCCCACACCCGCCGCCCGAACTTCCCCTGACTACCCCTCTAAATGCTCTGGACCATGGCCTGTCACTCTTACTATCAACTTTTGAAATATTTGCAGCCTTTCCTCTAATTTTCACTCTGTTGAATACCACCTCTCCTCCAAACCTGATCTGCTTTTCTCCACTGAAACCCAGGTGTCTGAGGCAACTGCCAGGAGCCCCTGCTCTGTATCCTCCAACTTTATCTAACCTAGTTTCAAAGCAAAAGGCGGATGTTGTGCATACATGCACAACAAACTCACTTGCTCTCGTGTTCCCGATTTCGACTCCTCTGAATTCTCAACTATATAGCTCAAACTATCCTGTCATTCTCATATTAAATATTTCTATGCTGTCTATCTTTCCCCTTAATATACCGACATTCCCAAATTCTTTGACACACTCGATCCATCTCTTCCTTCTCGGAAATCTCCATCTTAGGAGATTTTAACGTTCACCACCGCCAATGGCTCTCCTTTCTTACTACTGACTAACCTAGTGAAATAGCCTTCGTCTTTTCTATCATAGATGACCTAGAGCAGTTGGTCCAGCAACCTACCCATATCCTGGATCGCTTCGGAGATCGCCCAAACATTCTTGACTTATTTCTGACTTCTAATCGTTCTTCTTATACTGTAAAACTTTTCTTTCCTTTGGGTCCTCCAACCATAAACTTATCTCCGTTACCTGTCCTATTTCTCCAGTACGGCCACCTGATCCTCCCAGCAAGCGGCGCTTGTGGCACTTTGGTGCTGCCGACTGGGAGGCTCTTCGTCAGTACTTCTTTGATTTCCCATGGAGTTACTTCTGCTGCCGTGGCTGAAGACCATTGAAAAATGCTGAACACCTTACCGATGTAATCCTCTCAGGCATCGAAGCATACATTCCATTTTCTTTCTCCCAGTCTAATGCAAACAAATTTTGGTTTACTCACGTTGTTCTACTACTGTCGCAATAAGGAGGAAGCATTCAAACAGTACCGACACCTTAAAACTCTAGAATCTCATTCTTCCTATGTCCGATGTCATTTTAGGTCACTCCTGTAAAAGGGAAACTGTAGCGAGGCACCCTGGGCTAAAGTTAGTAATTGGATATGGTCAAGGAATAGATCAGAGTACAGTATACAGTATGCATGTGCATGAAATTGGCAAAGCAAAAACCCCAAAAGTCAGCCAATTTCATGTTCAATCAAGTCTTGCAGAACCGGCCCTATAGTTATCTGCCAAGGATGAACTATATCAAAAGTGCCCTCATACAGTCAGGTCAATAAGCAAGCGTCTATGCACATAGAGTTCTATAAAATATGCCTTATCAATTTCCAAACTGGTGGCCATTTCACTTTTCACCACTACTGCAGAAGGCGCCGATTAGTGGGGCACCCAGAAATAAAAATTAATAAAAAGGGCCCCGTTACGGTATAGAGGATATATTCGAGTATAAGTATGTGTATTCTGATAAGCATGTCACTACTGCGGAAGGTGGCTATTTGAGGGTCGCACAGGGTGGAATTGAAGCAAAGGGCTCTGTTACAGCCAAGAGGATAGATCAATTATATGCATGTGTAAGGTCATTAAATTTGGTTCAGTAGTAACCGAGAAAAAGCAGTTTTTGATAAACCTCGTACTACTGCAGAATGTGGCATTTTGAGGGGTGCCCAGGCCAAAATAAAAATATAAGTCACCTTTACGGCCTATTGACGCGTATGCATGTGCAAAATAATTACATTTTGTTCACTAATAACAGAGAAATAGCTTTTTTTAATATGCCTCTCCCTAACAACAACAAGAACAAGAACACCACAAGAACAAGAACAAGAACATGGTTTAGCTTTAGAGGTCCTCGCTTCGCATGGCCCTAACAACATCATCTATAACACTGCCATCACAACAACAACAACGGACAACACCAACAACATCATCTACAATAACACTGCCATCACACCAACAACAACACCATCTACAATAACACTGCCATCATACCAACAATAACAACAATTAAACTATATCGATAATTACCAATCCAATTCCGTGATCCAATAGTAAGCCTGGGATGATACCTGGCTCATCTCTTAATTACCCTCTCCACAATCAACTACAATTATTATAAAAATCAGATTTTAATTATCGTCGGCGTGACCAGTATTGTTAATGCACAATCTCGCGGTTATCAAGGTGTGCTAAAACTGTATATGTATTGCTAGGCATATCATCAATAATATAATTCATTTATTTCACTCCCAAAACCAAGCACAACCCAATGAAATTAATGAGAGCACGTGATCCTCCCAAGATTCGAACCTGGGTTACCACATAAATATCTCTAACCATTAAACATCACGAGAGTGAAACATTTTGACTGTATTACAAAAAACCGATGTCAATAGGTGATAGATAATTCAAGGATCATGAATGTGTATTGCCTTATCCATTTTCACTATTGATTAATATAAAATAGTGCTTATCATTCCATTCTATTACAGTTGGGGTTCCCAACAAATATTATTCTTGTTCAACATATACAGTATGCACAAGATTCTGAGAGATCAGTATATAACCTAGAGCTACTGGAATCAATGTATCTACGTAGTGCAGTCTATAGAGAGATCGATATCCCATTAGGAATTATATAATATGATATTATAGTAGGACGTTCTACGATGTAACAATTTTAGGTTTCATAAATATTTCTTGAATGCTTAGTGAATACTGAAAACCTTCAACATACAATTCCCAATAATCTTAACACAGGCAACACAAATGTTGTTAATAGGTCCATTATTTCGGCAAATGTGTGTTGAACATTGATATTGGTAACTAGGTTGAATGTAGGTAATTCAGTTAGCTGAATCAAGAATACGTTTCCTTAGGATAAGAGCAACATTTGCTGTAGGTTTGGTATGAAGTAATCGTCACTGAATGTGAGTATTATAACTGTTGGCGAATACACTTGGGAACGAAAAGGCCACTTACCGGTATTACCCAAAACCAATTTTACTGACGGTCGGTCCTGCCACATACATGAAAGCTGGTCATCAAAGTATCGTGCATGTCTAATTAGTGTTGATCAGGAGGGTTCAGTAGCTCGTTGGGAATTACTGGATTATTATTTGTTTCCAGAGTTATAGGACAAAGGAGTACAAAGGAAATCAAGCAACAACAGTTCTAGTGACTCTTCTAGGCTGCTTGTCCTCCAAAACACCGAAGATCAAGTGTCCAAACAGTGGTTTAGAGTGGGTAAGGGAACATTGGAAAGGGAACTACGGCCCTGGAACTAATGTCCGTGGCAGGATTAGGAAGTTAGTACGGGACAGATGGGTTAGTAACATAACACAGTTATAAGTAATATTTCGTATATCTGGGAAAAAGAGAGTAACGTCTTAGTATTATATCTATCTATCTATCTATCATTATGCTCAGGCCCAATCCCCATTTTGGGGGTAGCCGACTCAAGACAGAGCAAGAACAGGGAAAACACCAAAACAACACAAAACAACAAATAAACACAGACAAAAAGCACAAACTCACACACATCCAGGTCACCCAGGAGAAGACCCAGAGACCAGGGTCACCAAGGTCGCTCCAGCACTCACCCGGCCCCCGACCACCCGGAGAGGTTCCGATCTCGGCAGGCAGACATGCAGCGGAGCCAAAGCCACAAGCCCTCCCACCACACTTCCAGGCGCATCCTTCATATTAATCGTCTCCCCGGGCCAGGCGCCTGATGGACTATTATCTAGTCCAACTTGCGCCCGACCCCTTACTCCAAATGACCACGTGTTCACTCAACTATTCACAAGCATTCTCCATTCACTCCTGTCTACCACCACTTCCCCTGCCTGATCTATAGTCATTCCTCTATCATCCAAAGCCTTTCTTACACAGTCTCTCCATCTCAATGGGGGTCTTCCTGCCCTTCTATCTCCCCTTGTACCTGACTCACATATTCTCTTTGTAAGCCTTTCCTCTCCCATTCGTTCAACATGACCATACCAGCTCAGCACCCTTCTCAAATGTTCCTGCTGCCCCACTCTCCTACGTATCTCTTCATTCCTCATTCTGTCTCTACGAGTAACTCCACACATACTCCTCAAGCAGCTCATCTCCATCACATCAAGCCCTCTTTTCTCCTTTTTCTTCAGAGCCCATGTCTCAGCCCCATACATCACTGTTGGCACAACAATTCCTTGATACAGTGCAAGGTAATGATCTGACATACCTTCCGCCTCACCTCTCATCACATTCACATCCAGCAGTTTACACAATCTTTCTACACAAGTAATATATATACGCAATAATCCTTGATGAATTTGAGGGGGGGGGGGAATAAAATCAAGTTTATTAATTTACAAACGCAGTCAGTCGCGGGTTTGATGCAAGATATTTGTCTAGGCGAAGTTTAAAGGAATCGACGGTGCTGAAGTCTATAGAGTTTCGTGGAAGCCCATTCCATAAGTTGACAACGCGATTAGAAGAAATTCGTAGATTCGTGTGAGTTAAAATATTTACCAATCATTTTGCAACCGTTTTTCAATGTTTTAGTTCACTGGCAAATGTATCGGGTATGTTGACCAGTTATTTTTTCCAGCATCATTTCAAGGTAGTTGACAATATGGTCCGGAGCGCTATACCCTGTTCCAAGTAAGTAAATCAAAACTCTGAAACATTAACTTTCATAACTCACAAACGACTAGAATCATCAAGCTAATATGTCTACCATTTGGAAAGTGTCAGTCTGGGAATAGGTATGGAAATGTACAGCCCATTTAGTCGTTCCTTTCTTGCGGTATAGAGGTTAGGGTTCACAATGTCTGACCTACCTATTCGGAACAGGGTATAGTAAGGATATACTGCCTTGTATAGTATAGTCTGTTTTTTCCAGCTAATTGTAAGTTGCTATCTCACTATCCTGATTACTTGGGTATTACCAACATTTGTAGCAAAATATGTTGCTAATTAGGAAAACTTGGCAATAATATGATACAGAGACATAACATAATCATGTTACCATTTAAAATCGAGAAATCAGATGCTAAGGGATTCAATTTACAATCATCTTGAACAAAATAAACTATAGTTTTGAGCAGCGTACGGTAGCCAACATTCTCACATGGTTCCTGGAGGTGACACAGTGGTGCTGGAGCCACAGACTTACACATGCCTACTATGTTACATTTGAGGAAAACCTTAAAGGGGAGGTAGTTGATTTGTATCCCTCATGTTTAGTCCCATTAGCTTTGAGATTATAAGATGCTCTTTCCATTAGTTTAGCGACTGTAAGACCTTTCAATCCATTCCTTTGTCAATATAAAGACCTCTCGTACTATTGAGGTGTCAATGTTTTCCTGGCGAGCGATAACGAGCTTGTAATTCTAGGAGGAACCCCCGGACATTTTTCTACCGAAAAATGTACACATTTAACTTAAAGGGGTTTATAGGTTTTTTGTTTTAAGCTTGATGGAGGTCTAGCATTGAAACTATATATATATATATATATATATATATATATATATATATATATATACAAGTAAATCTATATGCCAATAAATAACCACTATCCCCTTTAACCCTCTCTGTATGATGAACGACCATTGAGTGACCAAGGTTCACACATTCATACATGGCTGACAGGCATGCACAGTTTGCCGTACATAGTCCATTTCTCAACCATTCCAGCAAATCGAAACTTGGCAGAGCCGCACCCACCTCCCGAACCCACCTCCTACCAATTGTGGAAGGTAGGAGGTGGAGTGAGGGAGGGGGGTTGGGGAAGTGGGTGCAGCACTGCCAAATCACGACCCCAACGGAATAGATTATGTGCGGCAAACTGTACGTACCTATCTATCTATCTATCTATATGCTCAGGCCCAATCCCCATTTTGGGGGTAGCCGACTCAAGACAGAGCAAGAACAGGGAAAACACAAAAACACCATAAAACAAAAAATAAACACAGATAAAAACACAAACTCACACACATCCAGGTCACCCAGGTCACGTACCTGAGCCTTTTAAAATATATTATTGATTTTGAATGTGGACTTTTTAGCATATCCTCTTCTAAAATGTGTCAGTATCTTGCCTTGGAAATTGATCAAGCGTGAGTTATATTAAATATAATTATATAATTTCGGCATGAGTATCCTAGGTTCGAATCCTTGAAGTACCACATGTATTCATTACTTTCATTGATTTATTTTATTAGGTTTATTTGTAATTTAGTTGGTTGGCTGGTGATAATATGAATGTATAGTTGCGATTGTACTGAACTTGACAACAAAATAATAATTAGTTTAATAAATGTTATGACTATTGTATATGTGTGTTGTGGTGGGATTGTTCGCGTTATTGACCATGAATCTGCCTACACAGTTTCTACTTCCGTCACTCGGCCAACTCGACTGATCATAATTTGCATGAGGCAAGTTTGCATTGGACAGTGGGGGTTAAACCTGACGAACAATTGTGGTATTAAAATTTGTTGCTATATATTTAATATATTATGCAATAAATGCAGACTTGGACTGCTTTAAGCATTATGTGTCAAGGCATTTTGACCCGAACGTCCGTTGAATTTGGCTCTCTGTCAATCTTTTGGCTTTGGGGGGAGACATTCGTTAGAGGCAGCCTGCCTTTTGTCTCCTTCATATACATAGACAACTAATGATAAAATAGCCTTTGATGAGGTATAGAGTGTGAGGTAGAATAGAAACGGTATGTGCTGAGGATGCAAACTACGTTCCACTACAAATTAGTTTTTTGTGAAATGAAATACTTTAGGGAAGAAAATACTGCTTTGCTGGACAAGGAGATAACCAAATAATAATACAGATGAGAAGGTAATACATTCTGGTTTGTCAAAAAAATCTGGGGTAATAAATTTAAAAATAAATAATTACTGACAGATTTGTTAACCCTTAACTGGCGGCGCGCAACTTATGTCGTGTGAAATAAATATGGACTAAGTGGCGGTTCACAACTTATGTCGTGCGCCATTTTCACCACGTAATGTTGCTGAGAGAGAGAGCTGAGCGGTGTGAGGAGCGTAGTAAGCCTATGACCGCCGCCCACCACTGCGGTGGACCAACTGAACTGTATTCTAACTTCCTCCCCCACTTCTCACTCGCTACACAGGGAATTATGTAGGGAAATTACCTAATTACAGGGTTTTTGCACTCGTGTTGCACGATCGTTGCAAGAGAACCAGTGGTCATACAAGGATGGTTCGGGTGTCATTGGAAAGCTCTGTTTACGGCCTTTCAGGGATAGATACTTGTTTTACGCTCTGGGTCTTATTTAGGCATGAAAATGATCACGTAATCAACCCTATATAGGGTAAAAAAAAAACGCTGGGCGCTACGGTCCGCTAGACCGCCTAGCCCGACAATAAGGTGACAGTGTCAACTACTGACAGTGTCTGTGTATACTGTACTATCACTCTAACACAACTACTGACAGTGCCTGTGTATACTGTACTATCACTCTAACACAACTACTGACAGTGTCTGTGAATACTGTACTATCACTCTAACACAACTACTGACAGTGTCTGTGTATACTGTACTATCACTCTAACACAACTACTGACAGTGTCTGTGTTATACTGTACTGTCACTCTAACACAACTACTGACAGTGTCTGTGTATACTGTACTATCACTCTAACACAACTACTGACAGTGTCTGTGTTATACTGTACTGTCACTCTAACACAACTACTGACAGTGACTGTGTTATACTGTACTGTCACTCTAACACAACTACTGACAGTGTGTGTGTATACTGTACTGTCACTCTAACACAACTACTGACAGTGTCTGTGTATACTGTACTGTCACTCTAACACAACTACTGACAGTGTCTGTGAATACTGTACTGTCACTCTAACACAACTAATGACAGTATCTGTGAATACTGTACTATCACTCTAACACAACTACTGACAGTGTCTGTGTATACTGTACTGTCACTCTAACACAACTACTGACAGTGTCTGTGAATACTGTACTATCACTCTAACACAACTACTGACAGTGTCTGTGTATACTGTACTGTCACTCTAACACAACTACTGACAGTCAGTGACTGTGTTATACTGTACTGTCACTCTAACACAACTACTGACTGTCTGTTATACTGTACTGTCACTCTTAAGTAGCTAATGACAGACAGTGTCTGTGTTATGATGTACTGTCACTCTAAAATAACTACTGACAGTTAGTGTATGTGTTATACTGTACTGTCACTCTAACACAACTACTGACAGACAGTGACTGTCTTATACTGTACTGTCACTCTAACATAACTACTGACAGACAGTATCTGTGTTATGCTGTACTTTCACTCTAAAATAACTACTGACAGTTAGTGTATGTGTTATACTGTACTGTCGCTCTATCACAACTACTGACAGACAGTGACTGTCTTATACTGTACTGTAACTCTAACATAACTACTGACAGTCAGTGCCTGTGTTATACTGTATTGTCACTCTAACACAACTACTGACAGACAGTGACTGTCTTATACTGTACTGTCACTCTAACATAACTACGGACAGTCAGTGCCTGTTTTATAATGTACTGTCACTCTAACACAACTCCTCATTATTCCACTTCTCACCAAACGTATTGTTGTTCGTACTCAACCACATTATTGCTTACATTATATCCCGTGTAACTATTGTGGCTTGTTGTAAATGTTATGCCGGGTTGTAATCCAACTCGCTTCAGTATTATCGCTTTATAAATCCGGGCTTCGGATACTTAGATTTAGAATATGCTCAACAGGAACACATCGAACTTCGTGAATATGATAAGTATTTACTCAATCGGGTAATCAATAACACAATAAACAGACAGGATAGTTTACACTCTTATTTATTCAAATGGTTATAGAATACATAGGATGGGGGTACGGACTCCACTATTATATAAAATAGTAAGTAAGTATCATGTGACTACGAGAGAGTTGAATAAGATTTTCTCTCTAGTGAATTTTAGTTTGTCACTTACATAGTAATTAAAGAGAGAAAATACGCAATTATGGACAATATAATTATACACCAACAATCAATATTGACAACAATTGGGAGCCAAGTGTCTAACGTGACGTATAGTAGATACAAATTCTGGCAACAGAGACGAGTTTGTTAGCTACACGTGGTAGCGAGTGGTTAGTAAACAAAGTAGGTCGCAGTCAGGTATGACCACAAAGGTACCGCTCTAGGGGGTACAGGTGAGATGGACTGATGTCGCTGTAATTATTATTTTTATTTAATGCGTCAGTAAATCAGGTTAAGAAGATATGAACTTCTCTTAATGCTATGGGGAAAGATATTATAAATCTGAATTCAACTACCTAAGAGTTATTGCGAATAATCTCGCTCACGAGACACGAACAATAATATTCGATCAAAGATGAGGTCAAATTACACGAGTTGAGAGATTCACAGTAAATATAGTGACTGAATCGAAATAGATAAAATATAATTTAATATAGATTGGAATAAATTAACCAACTACTTAAGAAACGCAAATGAAAGAACGTTGTAATATAGCTTAACAAAGAGCTATCTTGAATGAGCGTACACAACGAAGTTGCACTTAGGAAATACCATGCGTGATGGCATAAAAGGAGTTTTGAATAAATTAGCAAATTCTTATAAGAACGCAGAACGAAGTAGCGCTGTATTATAGCTTTTAAAAGGAGCTATAATGAATAACTCGTACAAGACAAAGTTGCACTTATGAAATAACATTTATGATGGCATAAAAGGAGTTTGAATAAATTAGCAAATTCCTATATGAACGCAGAACGATGTAGCGTTGTAATATAAAATATATAACTGTTACTGTTATGACAGGATATAATTGTTTAATTCCCTTGGTACAGTCCGTAGAACAATCCAATTATGGTTTGATAGACTTCTATAATCTTGACAGGAACATCAGTTGATGACGTTTTAGATAATGCAGGAGAAGTTTGATTTTCTAAAGAGGGAATGATATTGATGGCTGGAGTGGTAGGTAAAATACACGGTGATTCAGAAAAAATAGGTAATTGAATAGGTGGTGCAACAAGATTTGGTCTCACTAATTGAGGAGGAGAGATGGGTGGAAGAATGGGAGTTGTCAATGGTTCTGTGGATCCTAAATTCTGGTCATTAGTTGCAGGCAATGTGTCAATATCTATGGGGTCAGCAAGCATAGTCATGTTGTCATCAATGGGTTGAAACTTACAACATATATTTAATCCTGTACGTGCTAGATTTGGATGATGACATATCTTTCTTGGTGACGGCTAAAGGTGGAGAGGTTGAGTTATTGGCAGCTGGACTAATGGGTGAAAGTGGAAGAGTTGGGATGGTAATTTTTTGATGAGTTAAGGCCGCGTCCCATACAGTACGTCAAGACCCGACAAGAGCCGATCTTTTCAAAATATTTGAATTTTTGAAAAATCGTGCATGATCGAGTAATATCGTGTAAATAAATCGGCTCTACACGAGTTGATCTGGAACTGGACGGGGTGCCCGCCGACAGGTCCATGAAGTTGGCCAATAATTAGTGTATGCACTATTTTTCAGCCGACTGTTTTTGATGGTCGGGGAAAAAAAACGTTAAATTTTGAACGTGCTGCTGATGTATGTCGATCAGTTTTCGGACATGCAGCAATCGTTTTTGACGTACAATAATCGGGAATTAATCGGGCAAAATGTTCGAACCAGACTATAGTAAGCTCGACACGACCATGACATGACAAACGCCCGACTAAAAATAGACAACCCAGTATGCCATACGTCCACAAGATGTTTGGAATCACGTCCACAACACGTCAAGCAGCCGACATCAGGTTGACTCACACGCCAGCGAACAGATAAATTCGACCAAATGTTCATGCTCACATGTGTATTGCGTCAGTACAATCCTGTCTGGACATGCTGCAAGAGGCTAACAGGACGTCAGCCACAGGTCAGACACGTCATGTACACGTTCGTTATCCCAACAAGCATTCGATTAGCTGGTCACGCGTACGTCAACCACGACCAACAGTCTGGCCAATCGTATGGCGTGGCAGTGCTACACACCCAGCCTACAAAAGACTGCCGACCAAGCTGCCACCACCAGTATCTCCAGCACCCCTGCATGGACCACACACCAGACATCACCCACCCACCCACCCACCTACCCACCACCACCACCACCACCACCACCATGCCCAAGGGACGCAAGGTACTCAAGAAGCCTGCCAAGCCCCAGGAATCGGAAGATCTCTTTGCATCAGAGGCCCTTGATGAGGTGGATGTTGGTGTCCATGATGATGCCCTTGATGACGATGTTGACTCGGATGACAACAGTGATACGCAGATCAGTGGGCAACGATTTACACCCTCACTTGAGCCTATTGAAATTGTCGAGGAGTCTTCATCCGCTGCACAACGATGCAGCACCACACGCCCCGCCACAATCAGCCCATCTATCCTGCCAACACGCATCGTGCATCCAGTTGTGGATATGCAACAGGGCAGCGACGAGGAGGGATCCACAGATGCCTCATCCCAATCACAGCCCAGGCGCCCATCGCAACAAGCTGACGCCCACGCACCATCCAAGAAGACAAAAAAGAGGAAGCGAACTTATTACGTCATACCGGACGACAAGGAGGCTGGAGTTGCAGAGTGGTATAGGGAGCAAGAGTTCCTATACAACAAGAAGATGAGGACATTCCGGGACAGAGAGAGGAAGGACAGGGCGTACCGTGAAAAAGCTGAAGACCTGGGCATAACAGGTGAGTTAAAGTGTTTTATTATTATAGGTTTTAACTATTCTTATTATTATATGTTAATTATATATTATATTATATTATATATATATATATATATATATATATATATATATATATACTGTACATATAATATATATATATTTAATATATTATATAGTATTTAATATATTATACATATAAATATATATATACCGTATATATATATATATATATATAATATATATATATATATATATATATTCTATATTATATTCTATATTCTATATTCTATATATATATATATATGTATTTATATATATATATATATAATTATAGTAGTGTTTTACTATTAATTATTTATATATTTATTATTAGTATTATAATTATATATGAATTCATATATATATTTATATATATACTATATTATATATTCTATATATATATACATATATATATATATATATATCCGCCCTCCTCTCTCTTACTTATGCCTAATATCCTAATCTCTTCTAAAGATGTACTTTCTACCCTCTCTGGGCTTAACACTAATAAGGCGTACGGTCCGGACGGTGTTCCTCCTGTTGTTCTCAAAAACTGTGCTTCCGTGCTGACTCCCTGCCTAGGCAAACTCTTTCGTCTCTGTCTATCCTCTAACGTCTTCCCTTCATGCTGGAAGTTTGCTCACATTCAACCTGTCCCAAAGAAGGGTGACCGCTCTCAACCCTCCAACTATCGTCCAATTGCTCTTATCTCTTGTCTTTCTAAAGTTTTTGAAACTATTCTTGCTTCCAAATTTCTTAAGCATTTCTCTTCTCATAATCTGCTCTCAGATCGTCAGTATGGCTTCCTTAAGGGTTGCTCTACTGGTGATCTTCTTTCATATCTTACTAACTCTTGGTCATCCTCCTTTCGGGACTTCGGTGAGACTTTTTCTATTGCACTAGACATATCGAAAGCCTTCGATAGAGTCTGGCATAAATCTTTAATTTCTAAACTACCCTCCTTCGGTTTCTATCCCTCCATCTGTGCCTTTGTCTCTAATTTCCTTTCCGGCCGTTCCATAGCCGCGGTTGTGGACGGCCATTGTTCACTTCCTCACCCTATAAACTCCGGTGTTCCTCAGGGCTCTGTCCTATCTCCTATTCACTTTCTAATTTTTATAAATTATCTCCTTAACTGTACCTTAATTCCCATCCATTCATACGCAGACGACTCAACCTTGCACTACTCCATTAGTTTTTCAGAACGCCCCAGCCAGCAATCCCTCAATGACAAACGTAATGAAGCCATAGAACTCTTAAATTCTGATCTAAATACTATTTCCAATTGGGGCAGAGAAAACCTTGTTAACTTTAATGCTTCCAAAACCCAATTTCTCCATCTATCTACCTGTCAGGATCTCCCAGCGGACTATCCCTTATTCTTCAACAATACAAAAATCAACCCTTCATCTTCTCTCAATATTCTTGGTGTCTCTTTTTCTTCTGCTCTCATTTGGAAGGACCATATTACCAGTCTTGCTAAGGCAGCCTCCCAGAAGCTGGGTGTGCTCAACCGCCTTAGGGGGTTCTTTTCCCCTGCACAGCTTCTTGCTCTGTACAGGGGCATAGTGCGCCCTTGTATTGAGTATTGTTCACATGTGTGGGGAGGTTCCTCTCACACCGCTCTCCTAGACAAAGTTGAAAGGAATCGTATCATTAACTCCCGTCCACTCACCAACTCTCTGCAATCTCTCTCTCTCCGCCGCAATGTTGCATCTCTCTCGCTATTCTATCGCTACTATAATAATCAGTGTTCCTCAGAGCTATCCCAGTGCATACCACATCCTTTACGTAGGGCACGTGGTACCCGTTTTGCAACTCAATCCCACCCCTACTCTGTGCAACTCTCCAACCCAAGAGTGAAACGTTACTCTCAAACTTTCTTCTACTCAACAGCTGAGCTCTGGAACTCTCTCCCTGAATCAGTCTTTCCCTCTTCCTATGACTTAAATTGCTTCAAACTCTGTGTGTCCAGGCATTTTGGCTCGAACGTCCCTTGATTTTGGCCCTGTCACTCTTTCAACTATGGGGGAGGCACTCGCTATAGGCAGTTATGCCTTTTGCCTCCCTCAATCACATAGAAAAAACAAAAAAACAAAATGTGTTTTATTATTAATTATTTATATATTTATTATTATTATTATAATTATATATGAATTCTATATTTTATTTGATTTTTATTATATATTATACGGTATATTATATATTTTATTATAGACTGTAACTATATATATTATATAGTGTGTGATATAAACCGTCCTATGAATAGTGACTGTACTGACTGAACTCCGTGGCCAGGTGTCAGGTGTCTAGGCGGCACCTTTGATGTACCTTAAAAGGTCACAGAGCGGGGTACCAGGTGAGGTACCTGGTCAGGTCACAGCCAAGGGTTGCCGAAAAGTGTGTGGTGATTGTATTTATATCCCTGGTTACTATAATTCAAAATATAATATTGTTTTCCCTATATTTTCAGTTGACGAGCTACACAAGTGGCTGGAGAGCATGAGGACCAGGTATTCCAAACTCATCGTCCTCAAGTCCGGCCAGGAGACCAAGTCCCTCACTGAGAGAGAGCATTGGATCCGGGACACCTTTCATTTTTTGAGGCCACACATTGTCAGGTGTGCGACGAGGAGCAAGGTACGTGCCAAAACTTAAAATTATATGTTTATATTATACATTTATTCTATTCGCTATTAGTTCTCTTAATCTTTATGTAAAATGTACGTCTGTTGAAGTTCTATACAGTTTTCTCATAATTTCTCAGTGTTTCATGCAAGCGATCCTGACAATGTATGGCAAAATGTCAGTTATAATTAATAATACTAGAGTCACTTTGATCAATAATGTAATCAATAAGAATAGAGATAAGGAAAAGCGTCGTCCACAGTGAAGCATATTTATTAAAACCACATAAGAACATTGACATTATCAAGCAAGTCCATGGTAAAAAAACATTTTTATTACAACCACATAAGCATATTGACATTATCAAGGAAGTCCAGGGTCAAACATAATTATTTATTAAAACCACATAAGAACATTGACATTATCAAGCAAGTCCACGGTTAAAAATATTTATTAAAACAACAGAAGAACATTGACATTATCAAGCAAGTATTGATAAAGGCATTAAACATTATTAATTCTAATACATATATATCCCATTCCCAATACAGCTCTACCAGGGTGGTCCGGTGAGCCAGGCCAGCCAGCCCAGCCAGACGACACAGGACGAGGAGGCAGTGGACGACCTGGTGGAGCTGGCCACGCCACCTGCAGCGGCCGCGGCACCAAGGGCAGCCACCGTCGACCCACCTCCAGCCACCGTGGACCCAGCGCTAGGAACCGACCCAAGCCGAAAGGGACCTGTTGAATAAGGTAAATATACATATTGTTACACTCATTTATATTTGCCCAGCACCTTTCACTCGAGTAGTATATATAAGAAATACATTTACTTTTACCCCACTACATTACATCCACTTCTATTAATTTAGTAGAGTAAAATTTAAGCATATATCCGAAATATTCTTTACAATAGATTTGTAACTCTATGTACCCTTTCCCATGGAGTGCAGGTGTGACATTCCTTGGCTAGTTCAAAGGTCACCACTATATTTCTATGGCGCTGCTGAGGTCTCCCCTCTCCCCCAACCCCCTATTACCATTTACTATGTTACATACACTGACACACAGTGTTGACTGAATTTATTATGGTATTACATCGTTTTATTTGCAAACCTTTAAACACAATATATTTAACACACAGCTGCGGGAGGCGGAATCCCGGCAGCTCAACATCAACGCCGCTTGGAGGGGGACACACCAGGAAGAAACACCGCTCATGACAGAGGTCCGCCTCTTTCACCAACTCCTGACAGCCTCGTTCAAGGCTGTGGAGCGCCGCCATGTGGAGCATTACATGTTCGAGGGGCTCAAGTTGGTGACAGGGATGAATAACTATGCCCTGGGGACAGGCTCAATCCCCAGGGTGGTCATTAATGAGCCACACCCGCCGCTACAACCCCCGCCAGCTCTTCCCCAGCCCTACGAGCCCAGGCCACTTCCAGGACCTTCCCACTACAAGCTGCCTAGTGCACCCGGTACCCCTAGTGGCTGGAGGACACGGGCCCCCACCTATGGCCATCCTGATGCCACACCCGTCGAGCCACCCCGATCAGTGACCCCTAGGCTGTCGGACATTGCCAACTTGGACCGCTACCTGGAGAATGCCGTCTCTGGGCCGCTGAGGGACTTCACTTATTAGTTTCTCTTTTCCCCCCTATCTCTATTTTCCCTATATATCTCTATTTTCGTATCTGTTTTTTGTACTTTTATAATACAAAACAAATTGTAATATGTTGTTTGCCATATCCTTGACTTAATGTAAGTTTAATTCATGTAAACGCTAAGATAACTCTGCACATATATGACTTCAATTACCTAAATATTTATAGAAATGTTAGTACCAAACAATCCTACCATAATATCTCGTGCAACAAACATAGAACAAACCAAGGACAGAAGGAATGAAATAAAGTAATGATAAATAATGATTAATAAAATAATAATAATGAATATAAATACATGTCAGGGAAAATAAATAAATTAACAAAAATATAAGTGTGTTACAAATTCCTAGAACAAATAGGACACATTTTGAGTTGCAAAATCAATTAGAAAAGAAATAGAAATTTGTAGAAATCTATAGAAGAATTATGAACCATGTTGAGAGTGAATATAAAATATAAAATAAAAAAGAGATGGAAATATATGGAAAAAAATATGAAACATGTTGAGGGCAAAGCAAATGTTAAAGAAAAATATAAAGGCGATAGAAATATTTACAACAAATATGAAACACATGTTGAGAGGAAAACAAAATAATATAAGAGAGAAATATAAGAGATAGCAATATATGGCACAAATATTAAACATGTTGAGGGCAAAGCAAATGTTATAGAAAACTATAAAGGAGATAGAAATATTTAGAACCAATATGAAACCTATGTTGAGAGGGAAAAGGAAATATAAGAGATAAATATAACAGAGATAGAAATCTATAGAACAAATATGAAAGATATGTTAACGTTTACATGGCCATGTGTCACCTGTGCTATATTTTATAAAATAATAAGTATACATAAATCAGGTTGTATTAATCATGAAGTATACACTATTATCTTTACTTATTAAATGCCATTGGTAATTGCATTAATAGATGCAATGCGTGAATAATGTTAAGTTATAGTAAAACGACTCTAATACCTGATTTATGTATAGATATAGATATATATATATATTGTATGAATTGGGAACCATTTCTACTTACCATTCACCGTTGCCAGGGCAGCAGGTTCCGTGGGAAGCTGTAGTAGTCTGTGAGGTAGTCCCTCACTATTTTGGCAGGTCCGGGTCCAGCTTGCCGCTGACGTGGCTGGAGTTCGTCCAAGGGATCCCTTGTCCAGTCTCCAGGCCGCACACGGGCGTGATGCTCAGGTAGGCTGTTCGTGCCTGGCCGTCTGTCGATGAGGATGTTGTGGAGGATGCAGCTTGCGAGAACCACATTTTCAACAGTGCTTGCCTGTAGGTTGAGAGTCGTCAGCAGGCACCGGAAGCGGTTGGCCAGCATCCCGAAGGCGTTCTCGACTACCCTCCTGGCCCTCGACAGACGGTAATTGAAGGCGCGTTGTTTCTTTTGTAGTCCTCGGTGGGGGTGTGGTTTCTGGAGCCACTCTCTCATAGGGAAGGCGTCGTCGCCCACAATGAAGTAGGGCACTGGCTCGTCAGCCCCAGGCAGTGGCTCCCAGCCTGGCAATCCTGCTGCGTTGTTTTCTAGCGCCTGCCGGAGGTCGGTCACCTGAAAAATGCCGGCATCCGCGGCTGACCCGTTTGCTCCCATATCTACGTAGGTGAACTTTCCCTTGGAGTCAACCAGTGCAAGGAGAACGATGGAGTGGTACCGTTTGTAGTTGTAGTAGTATGATCCACAGTTGGCAGGGGGTTGCATTGCGATGTGCTTACCGTCGATCGCTCCTACGGTGTGGTGGAAATTCCATGTGTCGGCGAATCCCTTGGCTATGTCCTTCCACCCCTGCGGTGTCGTCGGGCACATGATCACCTCCTCCAAGTATTCCTGTACGACGGCCTCGCATGTCTCTCATACAACCTTGGAAATTGTGTTTGGACCCACTCGGAAGTTGAGGGCCATGCTTTTGTAGGCCTCACCTATGGCCAGGAAGAGGAGTGTGATGGCCAGACGTAGGCCTGGCTCCAGGGCCTTCCTAAAATTAGTATCCTGCTTTTGGATGCGTGGTGTCAGCCGTCCCAGAATCTCAGTGTAGAGTTCCTCGTCCATTCGCAGGCAATACTTGTAGGTGGTGACGTCCGTTGCTTGTAGGGTCTTGAGCAGTTGGTGATAGTGGCCATACTTTTCTCTTTCTGCTATCCATTCCCTCACAAAACAACTACGTGCCTTGGCTTTGCGTTTCTTATTCTTGTTCCTAACCCGAGTCCTCCTCAAAATCACGGCAGTATACAGCTGGACTCTCAGGTTGGTAATCAGCAACTGGTTGCGGTGCAGTAGGTCTTGGTAGTAGTCGTCGGTTGTCAGGTAGGGCGGCAGATGTTCGAGTAGGGCAGTGCCGGGCTCCATGGTGCAGATGCAAGGCTTGGTGGTAGACTGTGTGGGGGTCTACGGCCCCCGACCTTTATATAGGGTTGGGTACTTGGTCGTGCTTCTGTCGTAGGAGTCGACCCTGTCGGATGACACACGTATGTATCGTGCGACACACTTGCGCAGCACATATGCTACTCGTCTGGCAGACGACTAACATCCTATCAACATCCAACTTAGCGTACTGTGAACGTGTTGCGCGGACGTGTGTGTCGTACTGACATCATATTAGGGGCACGAGTTAACGTGTGGCAGACGTAACTGTGTCGTGAGTGACGTATGAGTGACGTGTGAGTGACGTGTGACTGACGTGTGAGTGACGTGCGGCTGTCCTCTTCTGGCGAGCCTCGTGTCAAACGTGTCGATTCGGCAAAATGTTGTTAAATCGGCTAACATCGGCTGTTGTCGTGTCTTGACGTACTGTATGGGACGCAGCCTTTAGTGGAGAGAGGTGGAGAAGTATTGGTGGGGAGGTGGGGTTTAGATGACTGAAGAATGTGCTTGGGAATTTCAACTGTCTGGTCAGTGGCTGAGGGTGACCCTTTCGATAAAGTGATAGGTTGATTGGAGATATTAGCTATTTTGATGCCGTTTAATTGATTGGATAAGATGGTTGGAGCGGTCAGGTAATCCCTGTCACAAGGGCTTCGGAGGTTAGGGGTCATAAATATATACCCAGACAATGTAAGTACCCATTGTTCATGATTAGGGGGAAGTGTCACTAATTTGGAAGTGACTGCTTGAGTGGTAGTGGAAGATAATTGATGGGATTGTACTGAAGCTTGACTACAGTTTCGGTAGGAGATGGAAGGGGCCTGTAAATGGGGTTTTGAATTATTAATGGTGGGTTTTCCTCATAATCCTTGGGTGGTACCCATTGTTCATGAGGAGGGGGAAGTGTCACTAATTTGGAAGAGACTGTTGGAGTTGTAGGTGGAGGAGATTGAAGGTGTTGGTAAATGTGAGGTTGAATTAAAGGCTTGTCTTCATCATCATCCTCGGGTTCTGCTACCTCAGTAGTGAACTCTACACCTTCCTCATAATCCTCGGGTTCTGTTACCTCAGTAGTGAACTCTACAAACTGTGTAGTAGGGAACTGAACAAACTGTGTGGTTTGTTCATACTGTACCTTGACTACAATTTGGAAGGGGCTGAATTGAGGCTTGCTAGAACATGGCATGTCCTCCCCATAACACTTGGGCTCTACTATAGCAATAGTGAACATTGCAAACTGTGCCCAAGTCAACTGAGGAGTTTCGCGCACATACTTGTGTCTGTTACATGCCTGTTTACCCATGCCTGCATATAGATGCATCAATATTATGTCAGTCGGATGAAGTTATATGGTGGACGTGAAGGTAAGGAGAGTGGTGGTTATTGTTGGTAGTGGAAGTGAAGGTAAGGAGGGTGGTGGTTATTGTTGGTGGTGGACGTGAAGGTAAGGAGGGTGGTGGACGTGAAGGTAAGGAGAGTGGTGGTTATTGATGGTGGTGGATGTGAAGGTAAGGAGAGTGGTGGTTATTGTTGGTAGTGGACGTGAAGATAAAGAGGGTGGTGGTTATTGTTGGTGGTGGACGTGAAGGTAAGGAGGGTGGTGGACGTGAAGGTAAGGAGAGTGGAGGTTGTTGTTGGTGGTGGACGTGAAGGTAAACGGGTGGTGGACGTGAAGGTAAGGAGGGTGGTGGACGTGAAGGTAATGAGGGTGATGGTTATTGTTGGGGATGGACGTGAAGGTAAGAAGGGTGGTGGTTATTGTTTTTGCTGGACGTGAAGGTAAGTAGGGTGGTGGTTATTGTTGGTGGTGGATGTGAAGGTATGGTGGGGGGTGGTTATTGTTGGTGGTGGACGTGAAGGTATGGTGGGTGATGGTTATTGTTGGTGGTGGACGTGAAGGTAAGGAGGGTGGTGGTTATTGTTGGTGGTGGACGTGAAGGTAAGGAGGGTGGTGGTTATTGTTGGTGGTGGACGTGAAGGTAAGGAGGGTGGTGGTTATTTTTGGTGGTGGACGTGAAGGTAGGGAGGTTGGTGGTTATTGTTGGTGGTGGACGTGAAGGTAAGGAGGATGGTGGACGTGAAGGTAAGGAGAGTGGTGGTTTTTGTTGGTGGTGGACGTGAAGGTAAGGAGGGTGGTGGTTATTGTTGGTGGTGGACGTGAAGATAAGGAGGGTGGTGGTTATTGTTGGTGGTGGACGTGAATGTAAGGAGGGTGGTGGACATGAAAGTAAGGAGAGTGGTGGTTATTGTTGGTGGTGGACGTGAAGGTAAGGAGGGTGGTGGTTATTGTTGGTGGTGGACGTGAAGGTAAACGGGTGGTGGTTATTGTTGGTGGTGGACGTGAAGGTAAGGAGGGTGGTGGTTATTGTTGGTGGTGGACGTGAAGGTAAGGAGGTTGGTGGTTATTGTTGGTGGTGGACGTGAAGGTAAGGAGGGTGGTGGTTATTGTTGGTGGTGGACGTGAAGGTAAGGAGGGTGGTGGTTATTGTTGGTGGTGGACGTGAAGGTAAGGAGGGTGGTGGTTGTTGGTGGTGGAAGTGAAGGTAAGGAAGCTGGTGATTATTGTTGGTGGTGGACGTGATGGTAAGGAGGGTGGTGATTATTGTTGGTGGTGGACGTGAAGGCAAGGAGGGTGGAGGTTATTGTTGGTGGTGGACGTAGAGGTAAGGAGGGTGGTGGTTGTTGTTGCGGGTGGACGTGAAGGTAAGGAGGGTGGTTGCTATTGATGGTGGTGGACGTGAAGGTAAGGTGGGTGGTGGTTATTGTTGGTGATGGACGTGAAGGTAAGGAGGGTGGTGGTTATTGTTGGTGGTGGACGTGAAGGTAAGGAGGGTGGTGGTTATTGTTGGTGGTGGACGTGAAGGTAAGGATGGTGGTGGCTATTGTTGGTGGTGGACGTGAAGGTAAGGAGGGTGGTGGTTATTGTTGGAGGTGGACGTGAAGGTAAGGAGGGTGGTGGTTATTGTTGGTGGTGGACGTGAAGGTATGGAGGGTGGTGGTTATTGTTGGTGGTGGACGTGAAGTTAAGGAGGGTGGTGATTATTGTTGGTGGTGGACGTGAAGGTAAGGAGGGTGGTGGTTATTGTTGGTGGTGGACGTGAAGTTAAGGAGGGTGGTGGGTATTGTTGGTGGTGGACGTGAAGGTAATGAGGGTGGTTGTTATTGTTGGCAGTGAACGTGAAGGTAAGGAGGGTGGTGGTTATTGTTGGTAGTGATGATTGGTGTGGTCTTTTTGAATTACTAACAACGTTCTTAACCCATTGGCTGCGGGAGATGTTGCCGAACGCCATGGCAATTTACAGGCTTTTAACCCTTAAAAAGCGGCTCACCACTTAAGTCGTGTTGAAAAAACTGGCAAAAAACGGGTGAAAAAAGGGTGGAAATAGAGTGAAAATGGGTGGGATAGTAATGATCCATACGTCCGACATCTGTGGCCTCCCGGCCCACACTAACTCCAGTTCCCCCACCGCGCATGAGGATGACAGTGTAACCAATAGTTCGCTAAAAGTGAGCAAGGTAGCAAAATCTGCTAAACTTCCATCTTCGAGGTAACACTGTCAGTGCTCCACGAGTGCTACGTAGCTGTATGTGGCGTCATTGTGTAGCGATTTCCACCTAGTTTTCGGCGCAATACAGTTCCTTTCATACTGATGGTTGATATAGCAGTCAGAACGGCCCAGAAAGGCCCAAAACGGCCACAGAGCACCCGCTAGAGGAGGGTTAAAGCCTCTCAAATCGAGTGCAAGGAAGCAGGAGTGCGACAGGCCACACATCCGTCTACCAGGCAAGCCTCGCGAGATATACGGTGCTGCCAAAAGCAAATGTAGCGAGACATTAGCGAGAATTGCTCGTTTTAGCAAATGTCTATCGTAGCGCTGCTGGTGAACCCCGCGAGCTACGAAACTTCTCTTGGTGTCATTTTGAAGCTATTTTCTTCTAGTGTTCAGCTGAATACATTTAATTTCATTCAGACACTTGCCTAATCAATCAGGAGTGCCTGAATGAGCCCTAATTTGGCGGAAATAGGCAGACATATGCCTGCACCGTAAGTCTTAACCCTCCTCTAGCGGGTGCTCTGTGGCCGTTTTGGGCCTTTCTGGGCCGTTCTGACTGCTATATCAACCATCAGTATGAAAGGAACTGTATTGCGCCGAAAACTAGGTGGAAATCGCTACACAATGACGCCACATACAGCTACGTAGCACTCGTGGAGCACTGACAGTGTTACCTCGAAGATGGAAGTTTAGCTGATTTTGCTACCTTGCTCACTTTTAGCGAACTATTGATTACACTGTCATCCTCACGCGCGGTGAGGGAACTGGAGTTAGTGTGGGCCGGGAGGCCACAGATGTCGGACGTATGGATCATTACTATCCCACCCATTTTCACTCGATTTCCACCCTTTTTTCACCCGTTTTTTGCCAGTTTTTTCAACACGACTTATGTGGTGAGCCTCTTTTTAAGGGTTAAAGGGGGATGGGTGTATATATTTGCTCATTTATGTATATTTTTAATATTGTTTTAGTTTTCTCCCTACACCTCCATTAAGCTTACAAAAACATCTGCCCAGGACCCTCCTTCAAGATATATGTGTAAATTTTTCAAAAGAAAAATATCCCGGCCGAAGACCGGTTCCTCTTACCCCTTTATTGGCGGCGCGCAACTTATGTCGTGTGAAAGACATTTGGACTAAGTGGCGGTTCACAACTTATGTCGTGTGCCATTTTCAGCACGTAATGTTGCAGAGAGAGAGAGCTGAGCGGTGTGAGGAGCGTTGTAAGGCTATGACCATCGCACACCACCGCAGTGGGCCAAGTGAAGTGAAAACCCCCCTTCCTTCCCCCCTCATACTCGGTACACAGGGAATTATGTAGGGAAAGTACCTAATTACATGGTTTTTGCACTCGTGTTGCGCGATCGTTGCAAGAAAACTAGCGGTCGTACAAGGATGGTTGGGGTGTCATTGGAAAGCTCTGTTTATGCCCGTTCAGGGATAGATACTTGTTTTACGCTCTGCGTCTTATTTAGGCATGAAAATGATCACGTAAACAACCCTATTTAGGGTCAAAACATCCCGCTGGGCGGTACATATAAATTACCGCCTAGGCCGCTCGTTAGGTGTTAAAATACAGGCTCCCCATCGCTCGCCAGGAAAAAATTAACACCTAAATGGCAAGAAAAGTCTAAATATTGACATAGAAATGGGGCGACAGGTCTTAAAATCGCCAAACTAATGGGACAAATTTCATAAAATCTGAATATTAATGGGGCTAAACATGAGAAAGAAGGGACCAGAAAAACTATCCATCTCTCCTTAACAACAATAACACCCCAAAGAAATTAATGAAAGCATGTGATTCTCCCACAATTCGGATCTATGATATCACATACAAAACTTACACGCTCTAACCATTACACCATCAAGTGAAATTTGAAGTAATGTGATATGTTTGGGTAAGGTGTGTGGTGCTGGGTGAGATGACAGGGCTGGAAAATATAATACCAAAGCAGACCACAACCCTTTCCCATCAACCAAAGGACCAACAACTTCCACATATATAATTGCATCCAAAAGAAACCGGAAGAGAGACCGGAAACAGTTTCCCCTGGAGAACCGCAACAACATACCTCAGTCACCTGTATCACAGCTCCAGGAAAAGCGCGCGGCTTCCGATACACTTAACATACGTTATGGTAAGACATCCGCCATAGTTTGTTGGTATGTGACCTCAGGTGCCAGGTGAGCAATGGCCGCCTACACCTGGCCCGGATCTAGAATACTAGGAGGAAGACTTTATGCAAATGAGACATCAACCTCCTTCGTTCCTCTCCAGTTACCCTGGTGGTTCCACTTTTCACTACCACCGCTAGGCGAGACAATGTTTACAATCCAGCTAGACAATAGGACAAACAGACAGCTCCATCTATCTATCTATCTATTGCCTGACGCCGTGATCCCAGAATGGGTGGCCACGAACGAACTGTCCACATGCATCTCTATCCCCAGTCAGTCGACGCTCGTCCTCTCAACCAGCACCGCCTTCATCCATGTACTTCCTCATTCCATCTTTCCACCTCTCCTTTGGTCTACTCTCTCTCTCTGTCCTTCCACCTCGCTCTCGTACACCCTCTTAGTCATTCTCTCGCTTTCCATACGTTACATATGGCCAAACCATCTCAAGTTGTTCCTCATTCGTCTGTCTATCCCTCCATGTAACTCCGCCTGCACTTTTTAAGTAACTCATATCCACCGCTCTCACCATTGGTCTGAGTCTCTCGACTGTGACGCCTACCAGCGTTGGCAGAATCGCCTGCCGGTAGCCACTAGCGTTCGCCAGGGCAGTGAAATGGGCTACAGTCTATCTACAATGTTGTACTTTCTTTCTTGTGAATCGTCATGTCACAGGCAGTATAGAAATGGTCTTTATTTTCGTCTGTGACAATGCGTTGTATTTTATATCATCTGTTATAAATTTAATGTATAAGACTGAATGATACAGCTAGAGAGTGTGAGTGAGTAAGTGCAGGAGGCAGAGTGTGTGCGCGTAGTGTTACGCGTTGTCTCGGTCACGTCATGCCACGGCCGGGCCCTCTGAGTGGCTGGCCGCCTTGCCGCGGCAGAAGGTAGTCCCCCCCGCACTCCCTGTTGCCTTTGTGCCTTCCTTGCTCAGAGCTTGCCTGACCAGCATACCCTTCACACCTCCCTTCCCACCTGTCCCCGACTTCTACCTATAGAACACTTTCTCTCTCTCTCAACTTCTTACCTCTTATGCTTCTAATCTATTTAATATAATAACTCCCCTTTGGTTCTGCACGATTTCATATATCGGCCATCGTATTATATGCTGAAGCTCTCAGATATTTCATGCTTAGTTAGACATTTTAGAGGGGTTAACATTTTGTCTGTAGAGGTTCGACATACTCGCGGTGTCTCCCTACCTATTTCTTGGTTGTCTGCTGGGCTATTTAATGCTAGACTGGGGTGAGGCTATTGATGTTGTGATTTCCGGTGTGTACCAGGTTTTGTTGAACTTGTACAATCGCAACGGATAAGTGGGAAGCCTAGGTTGTCATTCTGACTGTGTACCTTGTGAGTTTAGCACTGTGTTGCGAGTGAGGGCTTTTGCCTCTGCCACCCAACACTGTGCTAACTCGTTTTGTTTTGACTTGTAGAGGGTCGCCAGGAGAGAACCAGATACTAGCGATCTGGATCTCTGAAGAGAGCACCCCGTCATTTAACGTATTTTGGCCGTACAGTCTTAAGGACCTCGCTAGGCTACGAGCCGCTTGCTTAGCCATTGTTTCCTAGCCTACGACATCCCAGCTAGACTTTATTCGCCTAGCAGACACCCGATTAGGATTATAAGCTCTTATGTTATGTATGCAGCATTTTTATTCACGTTGATTGCAAGCCTTGGTTGTTGTTGAGTTGCACAACCCGAGCAGGCTTTTGCGTTGCCTGAGGAAGTACTTATTTTGTTGTTGGAGATAATACTATTGTGCATTTATCGTTATTCCCGTGCCAGTTAACACTGTATGTCCATACACTTGTCATATCTTGTTCCTGCTTTATATAACAGTTCAAAATCCGATTCGATCATCTTAAGCAGCATCAGACTTACTTCAGAAGATTCCTGTTCGATACTTTAGGACTTTCATTCACGTTCTTTAATATAGGAGTGACAGTTTATTATTGTTTAGAGTAACTTTAATTATACCTTCTTCTTGTTTGCATTAAATCATTCCAGTGATTTAATTAAGCTCTCTATCTTTTTCCTTGTATACATTATTAACGTAATTGTATGTTGTTGTGATCAGGCTGTATCAGAGATCATCAGCCTGTAGTAGTAGTGCATTTATACCGAGTTAGAGGATACCCCGCTATCGCAGATTTAACTCTGGAGGGCATAGGTGTTTTTGTGCGCCGGCATTATAAGTTCGAGGGTTAGATCTAGTGTTACCGTTGTGGCTGTGTGCCTTTCTAGTCCAATGATATAGAGCCCTTGTTTTATACGAGTCCCGGTCGTAACAAATGGTGACCTTGCTCAGGATTTTGTGAACTTAGAGAAATATTGCAGGAGTGTTGTGGTCATTTGTTTTTTGTTTGAAGGAATATAGTGGACACATATTTTTTTTTGGCAAGTAGTATAACACTTAAGAGTCTTCAAGCATTTTGGAGTGAATAGTGCTACATAAGAGTTTAGGTACTTCTCTTTTTTTTTTTTAAAGTTGAGAATTTTCGGTGGAGACTATGTCGGACGACGGATCAGTGTACAGTGAGGACACAGTACGGGAAACAGACTCTGAGGTGCAGCAGCGGGGTTTGTCGGAAGGCATTAGAGTTATAACTAGTGAGGAGGATGCAAGAAAGTTTCTGGAGATACCTAATACTGGTGACCGAGTGACGGCGATTGATCGGTTTGGTCTCCAGTGTTTGGCCACGGTCATGGGGCATGTGGGCCCTAGCAGCATGTCGAGAGGTGACCTGGTGGCCTGTGTGCTCGGCGGGGTGCGTGGGGCTTCGGATGGAGCGGGAGTTGGGGCACCTTCGGCCCAGCCCCCATTCCACTCGACTCCTACCATGGCGCCCCATCGGGCTCCGGAGCCGGGTACGTTCCCACAGGCCGATAGTCACTGGCAGCGTGGTTTGTCACAGGGTGGGTCTCCAATTGTTGCATCTACTCCTTAAGGTTTGACTCCAGATATGCTCTTCTAGCTTGAGATGGCTAAGATGCAGGCTGAGGAGAGAAAGGCCATACATGATTCTGAGCAAAAGCGGCGGGAAGCTGAGCTTCGGGTTGAGGCTACGAAGTACTGTGCAGACATAGATCTTGAGAAGTCTAGGGTGGAGTCGACAGGGCAGCGTCTCGGTTCTGGGAATCGAGGTCTTGATCAGTCTTTATCGCACCTGCTCAAGTTGGTCCCTGTATTTGATGAGTCGGGTGTCACCGAATTTTTCATGCGTTTTGAGAAGAAGTGCCGGGAGCACCAATGGCCCGAGGTTAAGTGGGCAGCCCTTGTTTCCTCTAGGTTGGTTGGCAAAGGACTCAAAGCATATGATGCGTTGCCCTTGGAGTCGTGCGTCGATTATGAGGTATTGAACGAAGCTGTTTTGCGGGCGTACGAGTTACAACCAGAGACGTACAGATTGAAGTTCCGGGGTGTAACGAAGGGTCGTGAGTGCACCTTTCTTGAGCATGCCCGGGATCTGTACGATGCATTTAGAAACTGGCTGCGTTCTGAGAAGGCATCGACGTTTGAGGAGTTGAAACAGCTGATGCTTCTAGAACAATTTTTCAAGTGTACGGGCGGCGATCTGACGTTGAATCTTAAAGAAAAAACCCCGAAAACTCTTCAAGAGGTAGCTGAGATGGCTGACCGTAGGCTATCGCTGATTCGTGGGTGCGGGCTTGCACAACGGAACGATGCAGGTATCAAGGGGTGCAACACTCCACCCCCCCCGAGTCAGTGATACACCATAAAACCATAACAACAAGAGCAACGATACTAAGTCTGACCATAAACCTAATACCGTCCCGTTTAAGAAGGGTCAGGGCCCTTCCCCACCTCAAGGGAAGCCCAAGGGGGAGTTAGAGTGTTTTCATTGTCATGAGAAGGGGCATTTTGCAAGAGCCTGTCCAAACAAGCTACCTAATGCAGTTGTGTCTTTGGCTCGCAACATTGGGGTGTCTCTGAAGTCGTCTGAGTTTGCCCGGGGTATAACGTCAGAGGCTGGGACACAGCCAGTGGAGAAGAATCCGGAAGGCTCGAACCCTATCCGCGATGTCTTTTGCGACCATCGAGGGCGTGGCTGCGTGAAGTGGGCTGGTAAGAAGCATGGAGTTGAGCTGTTGCGAGACACGGGTGCCTCTCAGACTTTGATGAAGAACTTTACTGGTAGACCAATAAACGCGGCACGGGTGGTTATGGTGCAAGGTATCAATGCTATCAAGTCATACCCGTTGGTCAGGATGGAACTGGAGGTAGATGGTGTGACACGAGAGTGGGATGTGGGAATTGTGGAGAACTTGCCTGTTAGGGGTGTCGACCTTCTTCTCGGGAACGACTTTGCGGTGCCTACTTCTGAGGTTTCACCCTTAGTCGTTGCCGAGAAGCCGGCCGACGTGAGTGGGTAGAGAAATGTCAAGTACAACCTATGGTGTGCGTTGTTACTAGATCTCTTGCATCCAAAGTGTCACAGCCTATTCCTCAGTCTCTAGACCAGCGGAGGAACGGTCGGAAGGAGCAAGCTAAAGTTGGGAGTTTTGTGAGTTTTGCTCCAGCGGCTCTCTTTAGCGGCTTAGTACTTGACCCAGAGGTGAGCTCCGGAGTGGCCCCAGAACATGTCACCCCTATTGACATGGTTGGGCGTGATGGCACTCCGCGACTTAGTAGTTCCCAGTTGGACGAGAGTTGTGGGAACGGGGCTATCAAACACGAGGACGGGGAAACATGTCATGTGAACCTGTTGGAGGAGTTTGTGAGGCAACCACCTGAGCAGCCTACTGTCCTTGCGTTGGTCTGCAGCGCTCAAGGTGGATAAGGAGAGGGGGGCAGTAGGGCACAGGTGGAGGAGAGTTGGGACTGTCATGCCTCGGCGGAGCAGTGGGCGGGGGACACGAGTCTGGTGGCTGTGGAAGCGCTAGAGCACCTGCCTGAGCAGCAGTGTGCAGCGCTCCAGCACCAGCTCGGTTCATACCCCACTGGTCGTGCCGGGCACCCGAGCCTCACAACTCAAGCGGTGCAAGATGTTCCGCGGGCAGGTCACCTGAATGGTGATAGACCGTTAGCCTCGTTGTTTCGATGGTTCAAGGTGGGCGACGAGACTTAGACATGGTTGTCAGGTCAGGGTCGACCCATGGCTGCCAAGGGTGGTGGTCAAAAGGAGGACATTGAGCAGATTGGTGAGGTTTGCTGTGGAGTGGATGTGCCCGGTCGTCGCATAGCCTCCCAATGCTGCTCTAGTCGAATGCAACAGCCCTACCATAGACCGACTGTATCTGGCCATGTCGCTAAAAGCGATGATGCTGCGCAGGCAGATGTAGTCGTAAGGAATGCGGGGGTGCGCATGTACGGTATCGGCGGGGAAGCCTTAGCAATAATGAACTAAGGGAGTGACTGTACAGGTGGTACTGATTGTCCCTCTCATGACCTGGCTGTTCTAGGGACGAAAGTGGAGAAGGAAGGAGACTACAGGTTAGAAGCTGCGGTCTCGGCTGGGTTGTGGGAGGGCACTAGGCATGTTGTTCTGCGAGATAAGTTGTTTACAAGGCTGTGGCAGTGCATCCGCATGTTTGTTGCTTCTCCAGGCCTGATGTACGGGGTAGAATCCGACATGGAGGCTGGAGACAGTGCAAGGTTTAAGTTAATTCCCTACCGTATAAATCCTGCTCAACAGCCTGTCGTGAAAACAGAGCTAGACGAAATATGGAAAAAGGGTCTGAGGGATATGGGATATCGTGAGTGGTCGTTGCCAGTGAGTTTGCAACCTGAGTTGAGTGGCAAGATCCGTGTGTATGGTGATTGCAAGAATGTGAGTGCATTATCCCTGACAGACACCTATCCATTACCTAGAGTTGATGACACCATAGACCGCTTCGGGGCTGCATCGCTAATCACGAAGGTAGAACTAGTGAAAGTTTATTGGCAGGCCCCGTTGCCGGAGAGAGCGAAGAGAAATGCCAGTTGTGTGATAAACTGGGCAGTTTATCAGTGTCAGGTGTTGTTTTGCTGCCAAGACACAAGATGGATGTGTGGCATGCTAAGGGCACTGATAATGTTTTGGCTGATTGTTTATCACGGGAGGGTTTGTTTGCAGGAGAACCCTCGCCGTTCAGTCAGTGTGTGTTGAGAGTGGAGAAAAATCAGGCTTGCCCTTGTAGAGCAGCCGTCAAAAACAACATTAAAATTAAATACAAAAATCACATAAAAACTCTTTCTTTTGATAGTTAATTGTAAGTTGCCAATGTTATAGCTAACGTCCTAAGTTGAACCTGTCTTTCACTTAGGAGGCTGGGCTCTGTGAAGCTCGCTCTGGGAGCATAGCAGGCTAAATTTATAATATTTTGCTTGGGAGGGGTTATAAGATTTAATTTATGCTAAAATGTTGTTTTGTTTATGATTGAGGTTTCCATTTCATTTCTGGCGGAGTGGCTGGTTGTGGCGGGTCCTGTCGGCATTCTGCCTTGTCAGATATGGTGCTCGCCTAATGTTGAGCGTCCCATATCTTGGGCGGGGTGTGACACCTACCAGCGTTGGCAGAATCGCCTCCCGGTAGCCACAAGCGCTCGCCAGGGCAGTGAAATGGGCTACAGTCTATCTACAATGTTGTACTTTCTTTCTTGTGAATCGTCATGTTACAGGCAGTATAGAAGTGGTCTTTATTTTCGTCTGTGATAATGCGTTGTATTTTATATCATCAGTTATACATTTAATGTATAAGGCAGACTGAATGATACAGGTAGAGAGTGTGAGTGAGTAAGTGTAGGAGGCAAAGTGTGTGCGCGCAGTGTTACGCATTGTCTCGGTGACGTCATGCCACGGCCGGGCCCTCTGAGTGGCTGGCCGCCTTGCCGCCCTCCTGCCGCGGCAGGAGGTAGACCTCCCCGCACTCCCTGTTGCCTTTGTGCCTTCCTTGCTCAGAGCTTGCCTGACCAGCATACCCTTCGCACCTCCCTTGCCACCTGTCCCCGACTTCTACCTATAGAACACTTTCTCTCTCTCTCAACTTCTTACCTCTTATGCTTCTAATCTATTTAATATCATAACTCCCCTTTGGTTCTGCACGATTTCATATATCGACCATCGTATTATATGCTGAAGCTCTCAGATATTTCATGCTTACTTAGACATTTTGGAGGGGTTAACATTTTATCTGTAGAGGTTCGACACACTCGCGGTGTCTCCCTACCTATTTCTTGGTTGTCTGCTGGGCTATTTATTGCTTGACTGGGGTGAGGCTATTGATGTTGTGATTTCCGATGTGTACCAGGTTTGTTGAACTTGTACAATCGCAACGGATAAGTGGGAAGCCTAGGTTGTCTTTCTGACTGTGTACCTTGTGAGTTTAGCACTGTGTTGCGAGTGAGGGCTTTTGCCTCTGCCACCCAACACTGTGCTAACTCGTTTTGTTTTGACTTGTAGAGGGTCGCCAGGAGAGAACCAGATACTAGCGATCTGGATCTCTGAAGAGAGCACCCCGTCATTTAACGTATTTTGGCCGTACAGTCTTAAGGACCTCGCTAGGCTATGAGCCGCTTGCTCAGCCATTGTTTCCTAGCCTACGACATCCCAGCTAGACTTTATTCGCCTAGCAGACACACGATTAGGATTATAAGCTCTTATGTTATGTATGCAGCATTTTTATTCACGTTGATTGCAAGCCTTGGTTGTTGTTGAGTTGCACAACCCGAGCAGGCTTTTGCGTTGCCTGAGGAAGTACTTCTTTTGTTGTTGGAGATAATACTATTGTGCATTTATCGGTATTCCCGTGCCAGTTAACACTGTATGTCCATACACTTGTCATATCTTGTTCCTGCTTTATATAACAGTTCAAATTCCGATTCGATCATCTTAAGCAGCATCAGACTTTCTTCAGAAGATTCCTGTTCGATGCTTTAGGACTTTCATTCACTTTCTTTAATATAGGAGTGACAGTTTATTATTGTTTAGAGTAACTTTAATTATACCTTCTTCTTGTTTGCATTAAATCATTCCAGTGATTTAATTAAGCTCTCTATCTTTTTCCTTGTATACATTATTAACGTAATTGTATGTTGTTGTGATCAGGTTGTATCAGAGATCATCAGCCTGTAGTAGTAGTGCATTTATACCGAGTTAGAGGATACCCCGCTATCGCAGATTTAACTCTGGAGGGTATAGGTGTTTTTGTGCGCCGGCATTATAAGTTCGAGGGTTGGATCTAGTGTTACCGTTGTGGCTGTGTGCCTTTCTAGTCCAATGATTAAGAGCCCTTGTTTTATACGAGTCCCGGTCGTAACACAAACAACGTCCATGCTTCGCTTCCGTAAGTCAGTGTCGGGATTACCACACTGTCATGCAAGGACTTCTTCACTTCCATACTGACCACCCTATTTCTTGTTACTGCTTTCAACGTTCCTACAACCCTCTGCCCCTGTTGGACCATCTCCCACACTTCTTCTTCCATAGTCCCATCTTTACTCAACACACTGCCCTGATACTTAAAAGAGTTGACGATCTCCATAGCCTGACCGTTCAACTTCACCTCACACTCTGTGACTTACCCCTTTCGAAGACCAAAACCTTGGTCTTCCCCGCAATTACCTTCAAATTTCGTTTTTCGAACACTGTTCCAAACTCATTTACCAGACCCTGCAGCTCCCATTCATTATCGCTCATCAGAACTGTATCATCCGCAAACAGCAGTATAGGCAGCTTCCACTCATTTCCCTCCTTTTTCAGCGATACACCAACATCCACTGCTCTTCCTAGTGTTTCTTTCATGACTCCATCCATATATACAGTAAACAACCACAGGGACATCACATACCCCTGTTTTAAGCCAACATTCAGGTCAAAGAACTCACTCTGCTCATTCTCCACACGTATTGCCGCCTTTGCACCCTCATACATGCTCTTCACTGCTTTCAGCAACTTGCCATCTACTCCGTATATTCTAATTAATTTCCACATTCTTTCTCTATCCACTATGTCATAGGCCTTCTCCAAGTCCATAAAGGCAACATACACCTTTTGTTGCTTCTCCAGATATATCTCCACAACACAATTTATGGTAAAAATCTGATCTACACATCCTCTTCCCTTCCTAAAACCTCCCTGCTCGTAGCCTATCTATTTCTATGTTCTCACTCTCACTCTCTCAATCACTACCCTACGGTACACCTTCCCTACTACGCTCAGAAGACATATTCCTCGGTGGTTACCACATACTCCTCTTTCCCCTTTGCCCTTATATAGGGGAACTATTATGCCAGTCTTCCAGTCATCGGGTGCACTCCCCTTCTCCCATGCTAGTTTGCACATTTTCTATACCCATTCGATCACTATCTCACCACCATATCTCAACATTTCCCCACACACTCCATCTGTCCTGGTGCTTTTCCCAACTTCACTCTTTTCATTGATTCCCACACTTCTGACCTGATCCCCACCTCCTCCTTCACTACTTCTCTTCTTCTCCCTCCCATACCATATCCAACTATGTTTGCTGGTTCTTCATTCCTTACATTTAGCAACTCATTGAAGTACTCCCTCCATCTTTTGACTCTCTCTTGCTTCTCGACTAGCATTCTCCCATTCTTATCTTTCACACCCTTACTGTTTCCCTTGCTACCTTCCCTAACTTGCTTGACATCTTTCCAGAACAGTTTCTTACACTCCCTCCATTTTACACTCCGATTCCTTCCAAATTCCTCATCTACTCTTCTCTTACTTTCCTTCACTACTCTCTTCACCACTCTCTTTCTCTCCATGTACCTCATTCGTTTCTGCTTCTGCAAATCTTCATTCCCTCTACTACCCAACCACTCTCTATACGCTTTCTTCTTGTCTTCCATAGCTATTTGTACCTCTTCGGTCCACCATGCGGTACCTTTCACTCCCCTCCCTCTTCTACACTAAATCCTCACATGCTGCACAGATCTTTTACTTAAACACCTTGCTCATCTCCTCCACTTCCTCCATATCTTCCAGGTCGAACCCACCTAGTCGTCTTTCTACTGCTCTCCTGTACTCTTCCCTGATTTCCTCCTTCTGTAGCCTCTCCACCCTCCTCACCATTCAACCTTCCTCTCGCCTCCCTCCAGCTCTCCTCACCCACTTATTTTGTATCCTAATTTTAGCTACTGCTACATAATGATCCGACAGACCCCCTCCAATACCCCTATATACCCTAGCATCCAGCACAGATTTCTTCATTCGTTCATCCACACATATATAATCAATCCGTGACTTTCGATCCACCAATGTCTTCTCCTTATCCTTCATCGTCCACACCACTTTCCATATGTACCTGTGCATCATTGTGTGTCGGAAGGTGTTGGCTATCCACAGCCTCCTCCCCACACATACGTCCACAAGTGCACTACCATTCCCATTCACCTCTGACGGTACCCCCCACCCTCCCACCACTCCATAACCTCTAAATAGAGAGAGGCCTCAAATATTGTAAATAATTTATCCTGTGTACACTTATTCTTTAGGCTATTTACTTTTAGTATTAATAAATAAAACATACCATTCCCCACATAAACATGTATGCATTGTATTTTTAAGGCTTTAGACATCCACGCAATAAATCTGAAACTATATTTCCCCTGCCTCGCATGTTCCGGAAACACCCGATTTGTCATCCGTAATATCAAATACTACCTGGCCGAAAACAGGGTAAAGTTAGGCAAGTCGAGGCAATGTGTCTCATGGGTAACCTGTGGGGGAGTATATGTGAACAACTCGGCCGGATAGCACCATCCGTAGAGGCTAGCCAAAATCCTCTTCGATTATGCCCTTCAAGCTGCGACGGTGTCTGGACGAGAGAGTGTGTGTACTGTAGGCTGTACCGGAAGTGACCTACGCTAGCGCTACCTATGCGAGGGTATTCCCGGGCCTCCTCATCTTAGCAAACCGGCCAAGACGGACCGAGCTCTCAGTCGCCCCCACGTGCGTCAGATCTCTACATGGCTACTCTCTACTATACTCTGACTCAAATTAAGTGCTTTTTGTTTACTTATTGTGTTTCGTGATTATTGCAAAGATTGTGTAGGATATGTTATGTGTTCAAGTTAACATAAATACCAGAGATAATTTATTCTCACCTTAGTCTTTTTGTTACTCGTGTCGAGAGTACATACAAACAATATCCTGGGATTAATCTATATATATACTACGTTATATATATTCATATATTGCCACTAAGGTTTATATATATATATCCATTCCGCCATATTACCCGCATACTACACGTAAATATTGTGAACACCCCTGACAGATCTGATACTAAGTTAATAGGATTATCAGCGTACGTGAATCGTGTATAAATGTTCACAGAGAGTATTATCTATCGTGTCTCTTAGTTAGACTCATTTTTATTTATGTTTCCTGGCTTCACAACCAGTTTAAACATTTAACTTGAATTCATAGTAATTCTATTTTGCCCACATCGCGTTAATATTTCAATGTCGAAGGCTCAGTCTTTCCCACAAGACTAATATTTATTTACTCAGTTCCCTGAACTACTATTACTAAATCTAACTGTATAAGTTTGTAGAGAATTTAATAAACCTCTCTCGTTATTTGCCATTCAGCTGATATTCTTATTTTATATATTCTACTTCACTGAGACGTTGTGACCTCAGTATTACTGACTTTACCCCGAGTCACGTTCTACCTCGCGTTAACCTTGACCTCAGGATATCAGCTATTATTTGAGACTAACCGCTCTGTTAGCATTTATGCTATATATTTATATTCATCATATGTTTATTCAATTGTGATTTATCAATTAGTATTATAAACTGGTTTATATATCATCCATGCTTTAAGAATATTATTATACATTCTTGAAGTAGGTTCGAGAGTATTTCCATATAAGTACAACTCAACCATTTACCAATTAATATCCATGCCAGTGCCCTGATAAAAGTTAAATAAACACTTGTGAAACCCAACAGTGTATTCTGTAGCATTGGTAGAGATTGAGGAGATTTATAATTGCATATCTAGAGTCAGCTGTGTTCCTGCTGAGTGTTATAGTTCTTAAAAGCTTTCCTAGGGTGGAACGAGAGAACTGACTTAATCGGGCAAATATTATTGCCCGGCATAACAATGGGTGCAGCGGATTTAGTGGTGCGGAACATGTGAGTGTTGTTGTGGTGGAGGTAGTGTTGGAAAGAGTATGGGTGCAGTGGTATTAGTGGTGCGGAACATTTGAGTGTTGTGGTGGTGGTGGTGTTGGAAAGAGTATGGGTGCAGTGGTTTTAGTGGTGTGGAAAATGTGAGTGGTGTTGTGGTGGTGGTGGTGCTGGTGTTGGTAGCCGGAGTAGAGTTATGGTGATGCTGGTTTGACGTGATGGCGGTACCGAGTAAGATAAAACCAGCGATGATAGCCTTGATGGGATAAGGTATAATGATGCAATATGGGAATGGTTATGAGGAGCACAATAAGGACTGATGATACAGGTTCAATGTGCTAATGGTAATGTTGACGATTTGTTCCGCTAACTATGATGGAATACACGACCAGAAACTAAATCTAAGAGTTTGGAAGAATAATGTCAATCCCATTTTGAGTGATTATGGAGAATCAAGTGTCCATTTGTTGCCGTTTATTTTTGTCAACCACATGAAAAATCTAGTTAGTGTGATAATGAAGACGAAGGATTGTGCTGTGAAATGTGGGCATTATGAAGCGATTTGTTCTTGGTGATGGAAAACATATGATGATGATGATGGATATCTCAGCAGAAATTCTACAATTTAATTGATCAAAATGTAATGTACAGCATTTGCTTGCATAATATATATTATAACATTGTTTTATCATAGAAGGAGTACATAATAATGTTATTATGTTTGTTTTATTAACGTGGAGACCAAGTAATTGAAACTATTTTAAAAGATAAATAATCCTGTCACATTATTTACGTAGACATGATCAGATGAGATATATTGTGTTCCCAAATTAGTGCATGATATCCTAAAACAATAAGTGAGCTGATTACATTGGTTAGATACTAACATCCACATAAACATCCACAGCCATTCCAACGGTAGAGCAACATTCAACATGCACTTCACACAAACTTACAAACTTACCAAGCCGGACTAAGCCACCGTGGTGAGGTACAGAGGCTGCCATCGTCCCCTTGGGGATAGGCTGATCCTGCAGTGGATATAATAGGCTGATGATGATGATGATGATCCTAAAATGTGTTAATGTTTAATGGACATGTTTCATAGCCAATTATATAATCTGAAGAATGAAATGTCACAATACACCAAGTTTCATATTATTCATAGATATAATATACATTGTATTTCCATAAGATTCCTGCACTAAACGCTATTATTGCACCATCTGAATGGTCACGTTTGATAATTTACATTCAGAAACCAAATTACATGTGGAAGAATGATTCATACGCAAAGGAATGTAATAATACACTTTCCATAATAATCCGATAGAATTTCCTTTTAATCATATAAATAATAATTTAAAACTCAAAACATCAAAATTATACATAAACACCATATGAGGAGGAACACTTTATTAACAGCGTTTATACATAAACACCATATGAGGAGGAACACTTTATTAACAGCATTTATACATAAACACCATATGAGGAGGAACACTTTATTAACAGCGTTTATACATAAACACCATATGAGGAGGAACACTTTATTAACAGCGTTTATACATAAACACCATATGAGGAGGAACACTTTATTAACAGCGTTTATACATAAACACCATATGAGGAGGAACACTTTATTAACAGCGTTTATACATAAACACCATATGAGGAGGAACACTTTATTAACAGCGTTTATACATAAACACCATATGAGGAGGAACACTTTATTAACAGCGTTTATACATAAACACCATATGAGGAGGAACACTTTATTAACAGCGTTTATACATAAACACCATATGAGGAGGAACACTTTATTAACAGCGTTTATACATAAACACCATATGAGGAGGAACACTTTATTAACAGCGTTTATACATAAACACCATATGAGGAGGAACACTTTATTAACAGCGTTTATACATAAACACCATATGAGGAGGAACACTTTATTAACAGCGTTTATACATAAACACCATATGAGGAGGAACACTTTATTAACAGCGTTTATACATAAACACCATATGAGGAGGAACACTTTATTAACAGCGTTTATACATAAACACCATATGAGGAGGAACACTTTATTAACAGCGTTTATACATAAACACCATATGAGGAGGAACACTTTATTAACAGCGTTTATACATAAACACCATATGAGGAGGAACACTTTATTAACAGCGTTTATACATAAACACCATATGAGGAGGAACACTTTATTAACAGCGTTTATACATAAACACCATATGAGGAGGAACACTTTATTAACAGCGTTTATACATAAACACCATATGAGGAGGAACACTTTATTAACAGCGTTTATACATAAACACCATATGAGGAGGAACACTTTATTAACAGCGTTTATACATAAACACCATATGAGGAGGAACACTTTATTAACAGCGTTTATACATAAACACCATATGAGGAGGAACACTTTATTAACAGCGTTTATACATAAACACCATATGAGGAGGAACACTTTATTAACAGCGTTTATACATAAACACCATATGAGGAGGAACACTTTATTAACAGCGTTTCGCAGATAGCTTCTTCAGGTCACTGAAGAAACTATCTGCGAAACGTTGTCAATAAAGTGCTCCTTCTCATATGGGGTTTATATTCTTTCTGTCAACTCTTCAAAGTTATTTCAACATCATTATATCCTAGATACATATATATTAGCAAGTAGAACTGTTTGTCCGCACATCATATAAATGCAAAATATAATGCAGACACGAAAGACAACAGAGATAGGTAATACAAGGGAGGCTAAAGTAGGGTATGCTAAGTATAAATATAAATCTCTCCTACGTTGAAATACGGAATTACTCATGTAAACCAGCTATTCTGAGGGCTTAGATGCCTGTAATAGATATACCACACCCTCATACGGACTCTGCAAAGGCATTCCTCCGGCTTTTTGTTTCCATTTCCGAAAGATCTGAATCATATTTTTCCAGCGTTGCAGATATTATCCGTCTCGGAAAGAACTACTGCAATTCATTGTTGATGATGACTTTTGGGGTTTTACGATGCATGCTTATTGTATCTGAGATCTCAAATTGAGAAATTGTATATCAGTGAACTTAACATAATGGTATTTGATAATATACTGTGCTATTATATTATCTTAAATGCAGGTTTTTAGTTTCCTCCCTAGACCTCCATCAAGCTTAAAATGACATCCTCTTGACCCCCTTGCAAGATGAATTTGTACATTTTTCGGCAGAAAAATGGCTCGCTGTCGCTCGCCAGGAAAATGCTCGACACCTAAATGGTGCGAAAGGTCTAAACATTGACAGATTCAGGCCAAAGTTCTTAAAATCGGCAAAGTAAAGAAGCGAACGTCTCAAATTCTCAATGAGGGAGAAATGAGTCTAGAACAAAATCCCTCGAGTGGAAATCTCCCCTTAATAATGTGTATGTTTGTTTCAGCTTTGGCATAACCAGAGAAGTGCTCAGTTAATCACGGAAGAGGCAGCAGTATGGCATGAAAGGCATTATCATATTATAATACAATTCGTCTCTTGTTTAGTTGTAATTATTTGTGGTGTTTGTTTTTCTTGTTGTGTACCTAATAAAGTAGAATGCAAGGATGGGGTGCCACTTATCAATGTTCTACTGTATCTGTTTTATTTGTGTGGACATTGTAGGTATTGAGGAACACAACGATATTTTACATTTACATGATCACATATCCTTTAATTTAGTTAATACTTTAAGGTTTTCTGCACATTTTGCACCCGTCTCTTAGAAAGTATGTTTCTCAATTTAATAGTAGACTTTCATAATACTGTTAATAATGATGTAGGTTAAACATCATTATAGCATTAAAACGTAATGCATTTTACCCAGCATATACTGTATATTGGGTGATTTGGTTCTAGCGGTTATTGTTGTGCTGTTGTCATCGTCAGTTCATCCTAAGTGAGAGTTTTGTGTACTGCAAGTTGTATAAAGATTATAAAAAGAAAACCATCAGTAAACTGTTTTAATTTTCTCTTTTCATTTGGTTACGTTGAAATGAAAGTCTTGGAATATATGAAAGTCAAGTGCATACGTTATAATATATATTTGTTTGGCTTTTTTTTCCCGATGTCTGTCGTAAGCTGAAATAACTAATAATGTGTTCATATTACCAAAACATATATTATAACAAATGTCTTTTTCATGTTTTATGATACATTTGTTTGTCTCTTTTTAACTTATGTTTCCTTAACGCCTTACGAGCGGGCCCGTAAGGAATTTCTACTACCCGCCAAGCGGGTGGTTTTACCTTAAATGGCCTTGTTTCCGTGCTCTTTTTCATGCATAAACAAGAGCCAGAGCATAATACAATTATGTATCCCTGAAAGGGCGTTAATTCAGCATTCCAATGACACCAGAACCATCCTCCTACGACCACGCGTTCTCTTGCAACGATTGTGCAAAACGAAGGAAAAATCCCTAAAATACGGTAATTTCTTGACAAAATACCCTGTGTAGTGAGGGAGGGAGGGTGGATGTGTGTGGAGTAAATGTCAGTAGTCGCGCGGGACCCGTGCCAAGCGGTCATGAGCCGACCTACGCTCCTCCATCCGCTCGTCTCTCTCTCAGAGCCATTATTGCTGCAAAATTGCACACAGATTTAAGTCGGTCCCCGCCACATAGTCCATGGTTCTCTAGCCAGACTTAAGTCCATCCCCGCCAAACAAGGGTTAAGTGTGAGTATTCTAATTATTTATGTTTGCTCTTGGTTGTTTAGCCTGGGAAACCAAGTCTGATACTCGATTTGAGAACCCCATATCTCCAAGAGTGATGTGTTCTGGGGGGGCGGGGGGGGTACAAAGGAGTACAAAGGAAATCAAGCAAAAGCAGGTCTAGTGACCCTTCTAGGCTGCTTGTCCTCCAAAACACTGAGGATCAAGTGTCCAAACAGTGGTTTAGAGTGGGTAAGGGAACATTGGAAAGGGAACTAATGTCCGTGGCAGGATTAGGAAGTTAGTAGGGGACAGATGGGTTAGTAACTGAGGGGAGGATAAAATAAAGTTATTAATTTACAAACGCAGTCAGTCGCAGGTTTGATGCAAGATATTTGTCTAGGCGGAGTTTAAATAAATCAACGGTGCTGCAGTCTATAACGTCTCGGGGAAGCCCATTCCACAAGTTGACAACTCGATTGAAGAAGAAATTCTTAGATTCGTGGGAGTTAAAAGAATTACCAATAATTTTGCATCCGTTTCCCCGCGTGTAATTAGATTGGTAGATAGTGAAGTACTTACTACAGTTCATATTGTCGATGCCTTTGATGATTTTGAACACTTGAATTAAGTCACCTCTTAATCTGCGCTGGGTTAAAGGAAATAGATTTTATTCTCTAAGACGCTCTTCGTATGGTTTGTTCTTTAGGCTATGTATCATTTTGGTAACTCTACGTTGAACTCGTTCTAGCTTGTTTATATCTTTTTGATAATAAGGACACCACGATTGAAGGCAGTATTCCAGAAGAGGGCGGACTAAGGAACTGTAAAGGGTTAGGATAACTTCTTTGTATTTATGGTCAAATGACCTGCCTATAAAGCCAATTATTTGTTTGCCTTCTTAACAACTTCTGAACATTGATGACTCGGTTGTAGGTTACTCGATATTGTTACTCCCAGATCGGTTTCTCTGTTTACATTCTTAAGCAGAGTGCCATTCATCGAATAGTTTGCTTTCTCATTTAGGTATCCGATATGTAGTACTTTACATTTATCCGCATTGAAACTCATTTGCCAAATTTGGGCCCAACATGGCAATTTATCTAGATTGTGCTGCATATCGTCAACTTTTTCTTTTGAGAGTACGCTATTTGCAATTTTTGTATCGTCAGCAAATTTTGAGACTGTACAGGTGAGACCCTCATCTATGTCGTTGATGTAAATTAGAAAGAGAATTGGTCCTAGTATCGATTCCTGGGGTACCCCACTACTTACAATGGTCCTTTTAGATGCCTTACCGTTTTTTACTACTCTTTGCTTTCTGTCGCTGAGCCAATTTTCTATCCATTTCAACACACCGTCTTGTATTCCATGCCCTTTTAGTTTAAGCAGTAAACATTTGTGGGGAACTTTGTCAAAGGCCTTTTGAAAATCAAGGTATATATTATCTACAGCTTTACTCTCATCGTAGAGGTTGAGGATATCGTGGAAGAAGTCTAAGAGGTTTGTTAAACAGGAACGTTTTTTACGAAAGCTGTGTTGAGTATCTTTAAGTATGTTATTTTCCTCTAAGTGATTTACGAGTCTGTCTCTTATGACCGTTTCTAGCATTTTACATACTTCTGAATTTAAGCTAATTGGACGATAGTTACGGGGTAGGGATTTGCTGCCTTTTTTTAATATTGGTGGTACGTTGGCTAGCTTTCACTGATCAGGCATAGTTCCAGACTGTAAGGATTAATTGAATAGTTATGTCAGTGGTTTGGAGAGCTCATCCTTAGCTTCCTTTAGAACTCTAGGCGACATTGTATCAGGTCCAGGCGTTTTATTTGCCTTGAGTTTATATAAACATTTCAATACTTCTCTCTCTGTAACGGTGATATTGCTTTGAACATCTGAATTATTAATCTGAATCGGTGATGGTGTAGGGATATCACTGAGGTCTTCTGTTGTAAAAACTGATGCAAAGAAGGTATTGAGGGCATTACTCATTTGTACTTCGTCTTTTTGGTGTATTCTCCATTTTCATCGACTAACGGTCCAACAGTTGAAGTAACTACTTGTTTTCTTTCTAATATAACTATAGAATTATTTCGGGTTTGTTTTACTTTCATTCGCAATATGTAACTCTAGGGTCTTTTTACTTTGCTTAATTAACTTTTTGGCTTTGCGTCGTAGCTCTACAAATTTCACCCGTTCTTCGTCGTTTTGTGAGGATTTTAATCTATCATTAGCAAATTGTTTAGCAAGCAGACAGTTTGAAATATATTTATTCCACCATTTGGGCTTATTATTATGGCCTGGACGCCGTATTTTCGATGGTATGCAGTCTTGCACTGCTTTTAGGTAAGTGGTTTCGAATAACTTCCAAGATGTATTTATGTCGTTATTGTTAATTAAAGAGTTCCAGTCAGTTTCTTTAAACATAGCTCTAAGTTTATGAAAGTTTGCTTTCTTGAAATTAGGGACTTTTTCGATGCTACTATTTGGTTCGTTACTAGTAAACTTTAAAGTGAAAGTTATTGTACGATGGTCGCTGTTACTGAATTCAACACCAACATTCAAATTCTCTATTAATTCTTCTTTTGTTGCAAGTACAATGTCAAGAACGTTATTACCACGGGTCGCCGTTCGAACAAATTGATAAAGCGAACTCTCTTGCAAGTTCGTATACAAGTCATGTCCGGAGTGTGAAGTAAGAGTATCGCCCCACTTGGTCACAGGTAAATTAAAGTCGCCAAAAATTATGGTATCTTGTGAGTTACTTGCATCTGCAATTTGTCCGTAAATTTCTTGGTCAGTTTGCACTGATTGAGCTGGAGGTCTGTATATTAACGCAAGTATTATTTTTGTACCTTTATTATTCTTTATTAGCACAAAAGATGTGTCGACGTTCACAATTTGAGGTTTTGACAAGAGGGTAGGGTTAAGACTTTCTTTGATATAAAGTAAAACGCCACCTCCATTTCTATTTGTTCGGCATTTCTCAAACATTACATAACCGGGAAGTGAATATTCTGCTAAAAAGTCTCGATCTTCTGTATTGAGCCAAGATTCTGTTATGCCAATCACATCATAATTTTCTGTAAACACTAGCTCCTCTAAATCTGAAAATTGATTGCGTATGCTACGAGCGTTTGCATAGAAAACTTTTACATTTGTTATTTTAGAACTCACGGAACGCTCTTTAACCTAACAAGTGCGCATGGGGGTAATTGGAAACGTCCCCCTGTGCTGACGTACTTGAGGTGTTTCCGTCACTAAAATATTCATTGTGCCATTAATAGCATTAATACTTATCCATATGCACCTATTATTGGTTGATTATAAAGGTATTAACCTGAAACAACAATAAAACGAGTGAAAACAGCGTTTGGATGGTCAAAATCGGAGATATAGCCCGCGAGTTGTATAATGTATGGGTGAGGCAAGCTGCTTTCCCGCCAATTTCCCCCAAGGCCACTGAAACACAGTCGATCGATACTCTCTCTCTCTCTCTTGCATTCGCTTGCTATCAGTGATGACCAAACCCTCCAACCGGATTTCTAATGTTAGCACGAAAATATACCTCAGAATAAGGGAATAACAGGGAAAATAGGTGATAACTGAAGGAGAGGAGGAAAGTGGGGAAGGAGGGGAGGTAGAGGACTGAGATTTTGCATGGCCCAGGGGCCCAAAAAAAAAGAAAAACAAATATTTTTATTTTTTTCGATGTCAAAAGTTGATTTTCTTTTTCACTCACTCTTAAGAGTCTCCCCGCAGTCCGCCGGGAGAACTCTTAAGAGTCTCCCCGCAGTTCCCGGGTTAATAATATTTTTGGTTCTTGTCGGATCTACATTTATATTCATGGCTGTCCTCGGTCCTCGCTGTCTTCGGTCCTTATCGCTGGTGGTCCTCGGTTGCCTCTGTTTTTTGCTTGGCGTTAGATGATTTATGTCACTGCAGCTTCTTCTCGGATGGCGTTTTTTGATCCATGGCTGCGGACTGCTTCGTGTAGGAGACGACCCATGCGTGCTGAACCCACAGGGTTTAGATGAGTGCCATCCTTGCGGAATAGAGTAGACTGGTTATAGAAATTATCCCAGAGGTTGATGAATTCAACTTCTTCCTTCAGACACAAATATTTTAGTCGGCTGATTGTGCTGAAGGCCTTGTCGTAGAATTTGTCAGGTGCGTCGATCTTGGGGAGAATGCCTGAGATGATGATATTCCTTGACTTGTTTATGTAGTGCTGGATCATCTTGCGATATTTCTCCATCAACTCTTCGGATCTGGTGCGCATGACGTCATTTGAACCTTTGAAGAAGGTTGGCAATGTAACATGACAATTAATTATCCCTGGTTTGCTTGTATATTGATCTGTATCTCTCAATAAAGGGTCTTTTCGTTGATACTGCTTTTAATACTATTGACTAATTTCACTCACACACACACACACACACACACACACTTAGACACATACACACATATACTTAGACACATTCATACACACACACACTTAGACACACACACTCTTCTATCTATCTATATGCTCAGGCCAAATCCCCATTTTGGGGGTAGCCGACTCAAGACAGAGCAAGAACAGGGAAAACACTAAAACAACATAAAACAACAAATAAACACAGATAAAAAGCACAAACTCACACACATCCAGGTCACCCAGGAGAAGACCAGGGTCACCAAGGTCGCTCCAGCACTCCCCCGGCCCCCGACCACCCGGAGAGGTTCCGATCTCGGCAGGCAGACATGCAGCGGAGCCAAAGCCACAAGCCCCCCCACCACACTTCCAGGCGCATCCTTCATATTAATCGTCTCCCCAGGCCAGGCGCCTGATGGACTATTATCAAGTCCAACTTGCGCCCGACCCCTTACTCCAAATGACCACGTGTTCACTCAACTATTCACAAGCATTCTCCATTCACTCCTGTCCACCACCACTTCCCCTGCCTGATCTATAGTCATTCCTCTATCATCCAAAGCTTTTCTTACACAGTCTCTCCATGTCAACGGGGGTCTTCCTGCCCTTCTAACTCCCCTTGTACCTGACTCACATATTCTCTTTGTAAGCCTTTCATCTCCCATTCGTTCAACATGACCATACCAGCTCAGCACCCTTCTGTCCGCTCTGGCTGACAAATGTTCCTGCTGCCCCACTCTCCTATGTATCTCTTCATTCCTCAATCTGTCTCTACGAGTAACTCCACACATACTCCTCAAGCAGCTCATCTCCATCACATCCAGCCCTCTTTTCTCCTTTTTCTTCAGAGCCCATGTCTCAGCCCCATACATCACTGTTGGCACTACAATTCCTTGATACAGTGCACTTTTTACTTTCACTCCGAGATTTCTCGTCTTCCACATACTTCCCATTGCTCCGAAAACCTTCCTTCCTTCACACACTCTCTGTTTTACCTCCACTTCCATACCTCCACTCCTGCTTATCGTTCCTCCTAGATATTTAAAACACTCTATTTGTTCCAATATTTCTCCATCCAGCCTCACATCTAGATTCACCCTATGCTCTCCCCTATTACACACCATTACTTTACTTTTATTGACGTTCACCTTCAGTTTCCTCCTTCCACAAACCACACCAAACTCTTCGACTACCCGCTGCAGTTTCTCATCAGAATTCGCCACCAATGCTGTGTCATCAGCAAACAGCAACTGATTCAACTCCCAATCTCTACCATTTTTTCCTACTAAACCCAATCCTCTTCCCATAGTTCTCCTTTTCACCTCCCTCACCACACCATCCATAAAATATTAAACAGCCATGGTGACATTACACAACCCTGTCGCAAACCTACTTTTACCTCAAACCATTCACTCAACTCACCATTTCCTACTCTCACACATGCTCTGCTCCCTTCATAAAAACTCTTAACTGCTTTTAACAAATTTCCTCCTATTTCATTAATCCTTAACACCTTCCACATTGCTTCACGGTCCACACGATCATACGCTTTTGCAAGTCCATAAAAGGCCAAAATATCTCCTTATGCTTCTCTTAATATTTCTCGCATAACTGTCTTAGTGCAAACATCTGATCCATGCACCCTCTTCCCCTCCTAAAGCCGCACTGTTCTTCTCCTATTGCAACTTCCGTACACTTTATTATCCTCTCTATCAACACCCTGCCATACAGCTTTCCAATCACTGACAATAAACTAATACCTCTATAACTTGAACACTTCTGCCGATCTCCCTTCCCCTTGTACAACGGCACAATACATGCACTCTTCCAGTCTATTGGTACCATTGACACAGCAAAGCACACATTGAAAAGTCTCACCAACCAATCAATTATCACATCTCCACCCTTCTTTATACACTCCACAGCAATACCATCCAAACCTTCTGCTTTTCCCGCTCTCATTTGTTTCACTGCTTCTTTCACCTCATTTTCCTCAATCCTTTCATTCATTCCCTGCCACCTGGGTGGCCTGGGTAACCTATCTCCATCCACCTCTGCTTTAATCACTGGTTCTCTTCCATCTCTTGAATTTAACAAAGATTAAAAATACTCGGCATATCTTTTCGTCACTTCAACTGGTTCCACTAGTAATTCTCCATTTTCATCTTTCACTGACTCTTCCCTCTTTTGTCCTCCTTTCCTTACTTTATATACCTCCTTCCAGAACATCTTCTTTTGTTCTTCAATATTCTCACTCAGCCTTTGACCACACCTTTCGTTTGCATTTGTTTTCGCTTCTCTAATTTTCCGTTTTGCCTCTCTCCTTTTCTCCTTGTACCTCTCCCATACCTCAACACTACCATCCTGTAAAACCCTCTCAAAACACTGTCTCTTCTCCTCAACTGCCTTTCTCACAATATCATTCCACCACTCGCTTCCCTTCCTGATACCTCTGCCTCCTACTTTCCTTTTGCCGCATACTACCTCTGCACTTGCTTTCACTCCTTCCTGAAACTGTTGCCATTCAACCTCTATATCTCTCTCTTCCATCTCTCTCACTTCCATCCACTTTTCATTTAGTCTTTCCTTGTACTCCCTCTCTTTTTCACTCTTCTCTAACTCACTAACTTTTATTACCTCTCTTACTTCACGCTTGTCTCTTATTCTCCTGTAACTCTTAACTCTTAGCTTCCCCTCCACCAGGTAATGATCTGACATACCCTCCGCCTCACCTCTCATCACATTCACATCCAGCAGTCTACACAATCTTTCCCTTGTCACCAGCACATAATCCATCAATGCCCTCTCTACAATCTCTCCCCTCACAAGTCTATGCCAGGTGTACTTGTGTATACGCCTTTTTTTGAAGAACGTATTACCTACACTCAATCTGCACTCTTCACATACATTTTTCAGTCTTTCTCCACTCTCGTTTACACCATCCACACCAAAACTACCGATGACTCCCTCAACAGGCTCATTTCCTACCCTAGCATTTAGGTCCTCTAAAACTATAACATTTTCATTTTCATCAAACCCTTGTAGACAATCTCTCAAATCCTCCCAGAAACCCTCTACCTCGTCTAATTCTCTTTCACTTCCTGGTCCATAAGCACTTACAAAAACCCACCTTTCACCCTTAAACCGCATTCGCACCCACATTAGCCTTGATGACACCTCTTTCCACTCTTTTATAAACTCTCTCAACTCCTCCCTCACAATAAAAGCCACTCCTTCTTTCCCCCTGACTCCCTCATCTACTCCAGACTTTCTACCTATCACGTTTCCAAAATCCACTTCTCCCTCTCCTTTCATCTTTGTTTCATTCAGTGCAAGGACATCATACATCCTTCTTTCAAATAACCTTCCAATATCCTCTCGCTTCTCATTCGTACTACATCCACGCACAATCAAAGCTCCTATTCTTAGGGTCCGGGACCACGAACGCGTTCCCTCGCCCCTATCTCTGTCTCGTTTTTTTGGTAGATTTATTTAAGGGGAGAAGGATACCTGGGCCCCCGCGCCCGATCCCCTTTAGCCGACTTCTACCTCTCGCCGGAGAAAAGCGGTGGGGGAAATTTCTCACACACACTTAGACACACACAAACTTAAAAAAACACACACTTAGACACAAACACACACTTAGACACAAACACACACTTAGACACACACACACTTAGACACACATACTCTTAGACACACACACTTAGACACACACACACTTAGACACACACATACTTAGACAAACACACACATAGACACACATGCTCTTAAGGCATGACCAGACGAGAGGGCATGCCCTGCGGACAGCACGGTCGGCGGACAAATTCCGCCGGGCATGTCCGTGAATATTGTCCACACAGCAGAGACGATGAATGGGCGGGCGTGCCCAACGATGCAAGTAGCTTGTAGAGTACGGTACGATAAACATGGTGGCCAATACTACTGAGAAGAAAATATTGTGTAGCATAATTATTGATGTGTGTTTAAAGAAAAAGAAGAGAATATGGTGCAATGGGTTAGTAACTGACGGGAGGACAAAATAAAGTTATTCATTTACAAACGCAGTCAGTCGCGGGTTTGATGCGAGATATTTGTCTAGGCGAAGTTTAAATGAATCAACGGTGCTGCAGTCTATAACATCTCGGGGAAGTCCATTCCATAAGTTGACAACTCGATTGAAGAAGACATTTTTAGCTTCGTGTGAGATAAAAGATTTACCAATAATTTTGCACCCGTTTCCCCGCGTGTAATTAGATTGGTCGATAGTGAAGTACTTACTACAGTTCATATTGTCGATGCCTTTGATGATTTTGAACACTTGAATTAAGTCGCCTCTTAATCTGCGCTGGGATAAAGGAAATAGATTAAATTATCTAAGACGCTCCTCGTATGGTTTGTTCTTTAGGCTAGGTATCATTTTGGTAACTCTACGTTAAACTTGTTCTAGCTTGTCTATATCTTTTTGGTAATAAGGGCACCAGGATTGAATGCAGTATTCCAGAAGAGGGCGGACTAAGGAATTGTAAAGGGTTAGGATAACGTCTTTGGATTTATGCTCAAATGACCTGCCTATAAAGCCAATTATTTTGTTTGCCTTCTTAACAACTTCTGAACATTGTTGACTCGGTTTTAGGTTACTCGATATTGTTACTCCCAGATCGGTTTCTCTGTTTACATTCTTAAGCTGAGTGCCATTCATCAAATAGTTTGCTTTCTCATTTTGGTATCCAATATGTAGTACTTTACATTTATCCGCATTGAAACTCATTTGCCAAATTTGGGCCCAACATGACGCCTTTTCTAGATTGTGTTGCATATCATCAACTTGTTCATTTGAGAGTACGCTATTTGCAATTTTTGTATCGTCAGCAAATTTTTGAGATTGTACAGGTGAGACCCTCATCTATGTCGTTGATGTAAATTAGAAAGAGAATTGGTCCTAGTACCGATCCCTGGGGTACCCCGCTACTTACATTGGTCCATTTAGATGCCTTATCGTTTATGACTACTCTTTGCTTTCTGTCGCTGAGCCAATTTTCTATCCATTTCAACACACCGTCTTGTATTCCATGCGCTTTTAGTTTTAGCAGTAAACGTTTGTGGGGAACTTTGTCAAACACCTTTTGAAAATCAAGGTATATAATATCTACAGCTTTACTCTCATCGTAGAGGTTGAATATATCGTGGAAGAAGTCTAAGAGGTTTGTTAAACAGGAACGTTTTTTACGAAAGCCGTGTTGAGTATCTTTAAGTATGTTATTTTCCTCTAAGTGATTTACGAGTCTGTCTCTTATGAGTGTTTCTAGCATTTTACATACAACTGAGGTTAAGCTAATTAGACGATAGTTACTGGGTAGGGATTTGCTGCCTTTTTTGAATATCAGTGTTACATTGGCTAGCTTCCACTGATCAGGCATAGTTCTCGACTGCAAGGATTTATTGAATAGCAATGTCAGTGGTTTAGAAAGCTCATCCTTATCTTCCTTTAGGACTCTAGGTGAGATTGTACCAGGTCCAGGTATTTTATTTACTTTGAGTTTATCTAAACAATTCAATACTTCTCTCTCTGTAACGGTGATATTGCTTAGAACATCTGAATTATTAATCTGAATCGGCGATGGTGTAGGGATATCACTGAGGTCTTCCGTTGTAAAAACTGATGCAAAGAAGGTATTGAGGGCATTATTCATTTGTACTCATTTGTACAAGGAGGTGGTGGTCGTAAGCTGAAGCTAACTTAGCAAACTGCTGAATCGTTCACTGTGCCCACACGTAATAATGTGGATGCTGCCAAATTGTTTCTGGCAGTGAAAGACTTTTGACTACGTTCTTCCTGCTATATTCACGGATGCAGCCTTGGCAAAGTTTTCGGCCAAGCCAGGCAAAGAAGCGGTGGAATCTTCTACATTGACGTAGTTGACATTATGGCTGCAGCTAAAATTGCAAATTTGCAGACACTCATTAAGCATGACATTATGCCAGAATCAAGTTATCGTGTTCTTGATTGCGACAAGAATTGTACTACTTCCATAAATCCAGATGAGCGAAGTGAACTCATTTACGAGATCACTCCTCAAGACACTCAGGAACTCTTGAGGTCTGATGATACCCTTAACCCATTGAGGACCAGCAGCGCACTGTTTCCGTCGGCAATGTTTGTAACGCTAAACCCCAGCGTCACATGCGTTGTGTCACTGTTAATTACTCCGGTCCTATGGCACCTAGAGAGCTCAGATTTGTATGGGAACTGTCTAAGTATCCCACGCATCAATGCCGATGGTTTAAAACTCTCAAAGT
>CM064524.1:14733909-14871409 GCA_032716605.1 Paralithodes platypus
ATCCTGATGATAATAATAATATAATACTATTAACGTAAGACAAGAACCAAGAATAATTACATTAAATATAATTAAAAAGACATATAAGAAAACTATCTATTCATTTCAAAAAGGGTAAGAGACAGAAATATTCTTACTTTAATATTTATCTTTCAAGACTTTTTATAGAATTAATAGTCCTTCTTTAGATATAACTTATTCGGTTCATAACCATAGCCTACTAAGCTTCGGTTAAATAATAATTCTTTATAAATACTACATGACTTTAATTAGTTTCAGTATTTTTCATAATTAAAGAGTATCAGTCAATAAAGGATACCAAGTCCTAAGATCCAAAAGGAAAGGAAGCAACAACAGGAAATTATTTTATTAGATTTTACTTTTGTTTCGCCTTCAGCTGACTGATACCTTAATATATATCTCTGTGCTATCTAGATTCATCAAGTTAACCACTTGAGGATCAAGATACGTAACAGAAGAGTGGCGACCTCGCCAGGATTCGTTTCATACAGTTTCACTCAGTTTCATTACCGTTTTACTACTAACAAATCAAATATTAATCATGCCTCATCTAATTAATGACGAAGATGCTCGAGTTTTCATAGAATCAGAACTCACAGCCCCTGATATTGACTGTCTGTCAAAATCCGAACTGGAAGTGCTTGCCTCACATCTCCAATTAACTGTCTCAAACATGTCCAAAGTAGAGGTGGCTCAGACCATAAAAACCCACCTGTTCCCTGTAGAAGGTGGGGAGGGAGACGGAGCAGTTGGTGGGATCCCGAGTAAACCTAGCCAACTTGATGAACAAGTGCCACCTGGTTTGACCGGTGATCAAGTACTGGAACTAGCCAGAATAAATACTGAAGCAAAGACCGAACAAGCCAGAATAAAAGCCAGAGCAACGACCGAACAATATGAATATCAATATCGTACGGCTCAACTAAATGTCAACACAAATGCTCCCTTAATTGCTCCCCCTCTGGGATTGACTATGACTAGTGTCATTCCACCTTTCACTGAGGATAATGTGCAGGATTTCTTTGTTTTGTTTGAAGAAGTTGCTGGAGGTATGAAGTGGACAAGAGATCAATGGCCTTTTATGTTACAAACCGTTTTGACAGGGCAGGCTCGAGCCACGTATTTGTCAGAAGTAGCTGAAGTTAGGCAGGATTATGACAATCTCAAAGAAGCTATCCTAAAAACCTATCAATTGCAGCCTGAGGCTTACAGGCAATCTTTCCGTAAAAACCAGAAGAAAGTAGAAGAAACCCATAAGGTATTTGCCAGGACCATGACTAAAACTTTCAATCATTGGGTCAAGAGTAAGAAAGTCACAAGCTACAACGATCTGAAGGAGTTGGCCCTGTTAGAAAATTTCCTATGGAAAATTGATTCTTCTGTATCCTATCATTTAAAGGGGAAAAAGGTAGATTGTCTTGCCGACGCCGCTGACATGGCTGACACATACGTGCTTAACAACAAATTTTGTGGAAAGAAGCCCTACGATAATTCTAGTTCTAATTTTAAGTATCCCAATCACAAATCTGACAGACCCAGTCACAAGCCTGTAACGTCTTCCCCAGCTAGCCAAAATAGAATTGTTCCCCCAACTAAAAATGCGACTCAGGGCAATGGTAACAGAGGTGGGCCCCAAATTAATAGTAATGCTCAAAGAGGGAACGTTCCCGTATCCCCTAAAGTATGTACTTTTTGTGGCAAGAGAGGCCACCTAGCTTATCAGTGCTGGGCCAAGGAGAGAACCGAGAGATCGGGGCAGACAGTTGCCGCCGTATCTCAAACTCCATATGTTCCCTTAATGCAGGACTCTCGACAGAATGAGTACCTAGCAGCTAACGTAAATAATCTAAACAGGGGTGTAGTAACATGCGTGGTGCAACCCACTAGGGTTAAGCCAATAATAATTTCACCATCAGTGCAGGACAGTTACCGTCCCTTTATTTCATCTGGCAACGTGAGATTAAATGGTTGTATGCATGAGGTAAAAATTCTGAGAGACACAGGTTCTACTAGCACCCTCATGGTGAATCCTTACACTGAGTGCCCACCTGGCGAACCAGTTGTAATGAGAGGTGCTGGAGGCCAATTTTATGCACACTTGGTAAAAGGCGAAATTGAATGCGAGTTACTACAGGGTGAGGCCACCATAGCTTTGTGTAGGTCCCAGGATATCCCTGTGCCTTGGGTAACACTCCTTTTGGGGAATGATGTAGCAGGTGAGAAGGTCCGACCAGACCCCATTTTGTCACTTTCCCCTGTTAACGAGCCACTAACCGGTGAGCTCGAAAAGGAGATGCCAACGTTTTCCCTGTGTGTGCTGTCACACGTTCAATGTCTCAAGTAGCAGTTCCCTCAGACAGAAATGTACCGAATGTAAGAGTTGATGAAAGGGATGATGAGAGTGTGAATGACGCTCCAACTGTGCCTGATGATGTGCCTGAGGTGGATTTATCTGACACCTTTATGGCTCATCTTGACCCTAATGATGACCATGAAACCCCTCCAAATTGTCCTAGTGGCCTGGTAGAGCTACAGAGAGATGATAGTGAATGCAAGGAGTTAGCTGCCAGGTCCATGAGTGAAGAGGAATGTGAGGAGGGTGGTGAATGTTTCTACCTCAAAGGAGGAGTATTGTGGCGTAGATGGAGACCGCCCCACAGACCAATCGATGACGGGGCCTGGGACGTCCATCAAGTAGTAGTCCCCAAACCTTGTCGTAGATATCTTGGAAATGGCACATTGTATACCATTGGCAGGACACCTAGGTGTGAGAAAAACTCTAGACAGAATCAGAGCCCACTTTTACTGGCCAGGAATGCGTGCAGATGTAGTGGAGTTTTGTAGAGTGTGTCACACTTGCCAGATGACAGGAAAACCCAATCAGAAGGTGCCTGTACATCCTCTGGTGCCCTTGCCCGTTTTCGAGAGTCCTTTTACTCGGGTGGTAGTGGACATTGTAGGCCCATTGCCTAAGACTTCCCAAGGTAACATTTATTTATTAACTATCATGGACATGGCAACTCGCTACCCAGAGGCTATACCCTTAAAGACTACCTCTGCTCCAACTGTCATCAAGGAACTGCTCAAATTCTTCACCAGAATGGGTTTCCCCCATGAGGTGCAAAGTGATCAAGGAACTAATTTTACCTCTAACATTTTCCAGCAGTCCCTGAAGGAGTTGGGTATCGAGCATGTTAAGTCTAGCACCAACCACCCAGAGAGTCAAGGGGTTCTCGAACGATATTATCAGACATTAAAGGGAATGTTACGTAAGTATTGTACAGAGACCGGAGTTGAGTGGGATAAGGGGGTACCTTTTCTTTTATTTGCTACTCGTGAGGTTCCAACTGAATCCCTGGGTTTTTCCCCTAATGAGCTAGTTTTCGGTCACCATGTAAGAGGTCCTTTGCAACTATTGCAGGATAGCCTAGTTGGCCAGGAGGGGAACCAAAACCTCCTCAAGTATGTTTCAGATTTCAAAACCCGGCTGAGATCCTCATGTGAGTTTGCCGCTCAAAACTTGACCGTGGCTAAAAGCTCCATGAAGACCTGGTATGACAGAAAAGCCTGTGAGAGGGAGTTTCAGCCCGGTGATGAGGTTTTGGTCCTGCTCTCCCTTTTTGGCCAACCTTTATCTGCCAAGTTCAGGGGCCCATATAAGATCATTCGGAGGGTGAGCATTACCGATTATCTAGTAACTACCCCAGACAGGAGAAAGCCCATGCAAGTATTCCATATAAATATGTTGAAACCCTACCATAGGTCCCCTGATTCCTCTCCTCCAGATTCTCCCACTGTGGCAGTGAATGTCAGGACCTGTGGACAGCCTGGTGCGGACGAAGTCTTCAGTTCTCTTACTGACCCGCAACAGACTGTTCCAGAGCCTGAAGGTATCCATGCAGACTTTGACTTGTCATGTAGCCTATCCAACTTAAAGTATAATTCAGTAGCTTGGGGGGAATTACCATCTAAACTATGTCATCTTCCTTCTGATCAAGCGAACCAACTAATCTCTGTTTTATCTCAGTCTCCCAGTGTGTTCCGTGATACTCCAGGGCTCACTTCTTTGGCCTTGCACGACATCGACGTAGGGGATGCAACTCCCATAAAACTATCCCCCTACCGTGTCTCACCACAACGCAGGGGTATACTGCAGGTCGAGCTTGACTTCATGTTTTCAAACCAGCTGATCACAAGGGCCTTAAGCCAGTGGAGTAGTCCGGTCATACTTGTGCCAAAGCCAGACGGGAGCCATAGGTTATGTATGGACTATAGGCAAGTTAATGCTGTCACAAAGAACGATACCTACCCACTGCCACGGATCAAAGGTTGCATTTACCAGGTTGGCCTCATACAGCAGTAAGTTTAACTTAATGAGAGGATTTTGGCACTTAGCTCTCCCTTGTAGCGAGGTAAATATCATGTTTTAGTAGTGCACTTTTAAGCCTTCAGCTGTGAGAAGCCTTGCATTTCGAATAACGCTCCAGCTACGTTCCGGCTATGTTCTGATGTGATACCTGGAGACGTTGCCTACTTTGGGTGATATCCTTATTATATCCTCATTATAATCTTGCTGTTGCCAATCTGGTGGTGAATCTATTTATGTATTATGTTTAATATTATGTACTATACTCCTTAAACTCTTTTCTAGGGGGGAGGTCTGACATACGGAGTCCTGTATGTTAATTTAAGAGTTAGAATTAGAGTTGAAGGAGTGTCAAACTACCCAAGCGGCGAAGCAGACTAGCAAGCGAACCAGCGAGTGGGAAACCAGCTCGTCCGCATACCAGCAAACAAGCCTTCACACCTGCGTGCGTCATAGGGACCCTGCAAACTACTTTGATGACCCGACGCTCTGACGTATGATCGACGCCAGGAGACCCCATTGGTCCACGCACCTGCTATGCAACTCGAGGAGCTATGATAGGGGCGCGCACCATCACCCGTCTCCTGATTCGTTCCTACACCATCATTGTTTAGTATATAAGACCCGAGTAGTGGGCATTCAAATCAGTCTCATTTGGAGTTGGGGAAGGTGAACTTGCAGCTGGAGGAAGACGGGGTGAAGTATTATAATGGGTTTGTGACTGTCAGTCAGATTATATAAGTGTGTGTTAAGTGTGTTCGGTGTAAACACTTACGTTATGTTGGTTAGTGAGATATGTGATTGGGAATTAACGTTAACGCTACTATTTATGTACTTACCTATTTGATTGGGAATTAACGTTAACGCTACTATTATGTACCTAACTATTTTAGTTGACTGACTTGTGGACTAAAGCAACTCTTTAAGTAATTGGGTTATGATGAAAGTAATACTATTGTTTTATATTAATACTTACGAGTTCTTTCATTTTCTTTTAATTAAGCTTACATTGCTTAACGGTGCTTAGTACGGTGATGCTATTGTCTCATATTAGTAATATCGCCTTAGACTAACATGGCTGTGTTAATACTACTTCTAGTGATTTCCTAAGCTGAAGAAAATTATTTTAGCTTCAAAATATTATTTTTGCTTTTCATATAATTTGAGTGAGACCTGAATCGAATCTATGAAGCGATCCTGTAACTTAATGTACTCATAATCAAACCTCAATGTTACGTGGTTAAGAAATACATATAACTAATTATTAAATATATATCTAACTTTTTATGTGACTTTGATATTAATCCTGATGATAATAATAATATAACACTATTAACGTAAGACAAGAACCAAGAATAATTACATTAAATATAATTAAAAGGACATATAAGAAAACTATCTATTCATTTAAAAAAAGGTAAGAGACAGAAATATTCTTACTTTAATATTTATCTTTCAAGACTTTTTATAGAATTAATAGTCCTTCTTTAGATATAACTTATTCGGTTCATAACCATAGCCTACTAAGCTTCGGTTAAATAATAATTCTTTATAAATACTACATGACTTTAATTAGTTTCAGTATTTTTCATAATTAAAGAGTATCAGTCAATAAAGGATACCAAGTCCTAAGATCCAAAAGGAAAGGAAGCAACAACAGGAAATAATTTTATTAGATTTTACTTTTGTTTCGCCTTCAGCTGACTGATACCTTAATATATATCTCTGTGCTATCTAGATTCATCAAGTTAACCACTTAAGGATTAAGATACGTAACAATATATATATATAGATATATATATATACAGTATATTCATATATACCTGTATATTTGACAAAATTCAAAATAAAGCTATTAGATTAATCAATAACCCTGCAATCACACAGGACCTTCCTACATTATCCATACGAAGAAACGTTGCATCCCTTGCATTATTCTACAGATATTTTCACAGCAATTGTTCCGATGAACTTGCTTCAATTGTGCCGCCTCTCCACATCTTTCCCCGTAGAACTATGGCAGCTGAGAGCGCCCATGAATTTACACTTTCTCCTCCACAATGCAGAACTGCTGCGCTGCTTATCAGAATTCATTTATCCCCAGAGCTACTACTCTTTGGAATTCACTTCCCTCGAATTGCTTTTCACAAACTTACAATCTACAAATGTTTAAATCCAGTTGTTACAAACATTTTATGAATGGAGGATGCCTTTAGGCACATGGACCTTTTTGTTTTATCTGTGTTTTTCCTTCCTCCGTTCATTGTCTCAAAAAAATAAAAAAATAAAAATATATATATATATATATAATTATACAAATACATGAATCCAATTAGCATCATATTAAGCTGTTATACATACAAACAATAAAGCAAAGGAGAGGAACATAAAAAATAATCTCCATATCTACGATTGAGTATTTTTGTACATGGAATGTATGAGCAAAACTAACATGTATGCTTATTGATACAATAGAGTCTGTTGTGAAGAAGATTTACACAAATATACCACATCGTGATTAGCAGATTATTATAATGTTATCTCCAAGTCTATTCATCTTCAGTCGCTATAACGACATTCAGAGTCCATTTTCCGACATCCAGACGAAGCTACCTAACGCAACCTAACCCACCCTAACATAATCCAACTTATTCCAACCTAATTCAAGTTGGCCTAATATAACCTAGCGTAACCAAACATTACACAACGTAATGCAACCCAATCCTAACAATTGGAACCCAACATAATATACTCTTCTTACTTTACCTCATCATTATTATTATCTTAATCAGCCAATGTATACTTCATCACATTGGCTTATGTGTTTATGATAAGAAGAGTAATTGTCAAATGTTATTTATCTATTACAATGGCTGTGGTTGTGTACGTAGTTTGTGTATATACTCAGGCACACACCCCACATCTGGGGGTGGCCGACTCCAGACAGAGAGTCCGGGACCAATTTCGAGTTCTCTCGCCCCTTTCTCTGTCTCTTCTAGTAGGTCAATTTTACAAGGGAAGGAGGATTCTTAGCCACCTGCCCCGAGAAGGAAAGGTAGGACAATAATTGAGACAGACATAAGCGACTGAGGTTGGGTATAGGATGCTAAACCTCACTCTAGTTTGTAACCATAGGAATCAGACACATTATTACCTACCCAACGTACAGTATATGTGTTTGTGAAACCAACTCAGTATTGTGACCGAGCTGACAGCCGTGCGGAATAACCGGTAATCACGACGAAGCCAGTAATCATCATCATGGGAAAAATGAACAAAAGCTAAAAGAGGAAAGATGTCAGCCTACATGAAAGTCAACTCTCGGGAATAACTGAACAGAAAAAGAGAGAGAGATTATAGTGTGTGAACCCCGGCTTTCACCTTTAGTAGCATCTCCAGTTAACAGTATCATCCATTGCTACACAGCTTGGGTGGAGCCTGCCTGTATATCGGTAATGTGGGGGTGAGGGATGAGGGGTTTTAGTGGGAGTATAGGAACCAATTTACAGATAGAGAGAGAGAGTGCCATGGTGTGTGTGTGTGTGTGTGTGTGTGGCGGTAAGATTGTGTGTGCCAGAATATAATGAGTATGGATGAGAGTGTGGGTAATTGTGGACGGGGGAGTGAATGGATGTCAACTTGAAAGAAAGATAAATATTGAGTATGTGAGTGATTCAGTTTGAGCTATCAGAGTGAGAGTCAATAAATTAAAGAGAGTGGGTTAATGAAAATGTTGTGTCCATGATGAAAAATATGTAAATTGATATATATGTAAAGACATAAAGGAAAATAAGATTTGGCCAACTATATATTCTGAGAGAATCAATCTTAAGCATCCACACAATACCGATGACAGAAATACTTCCTCATTAATTAAAAAATCGTACGGCTTCGTTGTCCAAGTTTATCTTCCTTCCCAGCACTCTCATCACTCTTCTATCTATCTATTGCCTGACGCTGTGATCCCCGAAGGTGTTGCTTATATATATATATATATATATATATATATATATATATATATATATATATACAGGGTGTATTAAATTAACTGTTACAGACTATGACGAACATAATGTAAAATGGAAATTCAACATATATCGTAGTATCACATTTTCCCAGCTATGTCTTATTAATGAGCTATATGCTTATTTATAAATGTAGCAAAACAGAGTTACGAGTAAAGCACTAAATAAATGATGCATGATAAACATGTTTACTATGGATTTATCTAAAGGGAAACTATAGGTTTACATATTCACACATTAGTAATTACGATATCAAAGTTGTCTTAGAATATGGTGATGATATTATGTGGTTAGCAGAAAAAAATACCAATTACAAGCAGCAGATTATGGTGAACAAATATGAAACATTTGTAACTCTGTTCACGGAGTATAATTATGAAGCCCAAATCTGGGTTGGGAATCCAAGCGCAGCAGAAGGTAAATATATATGTTATGAAGCATAGTTCGTGATTCATAGATTCATTTGGAACTGATCGTTCTTATGTTGTATGAAATTCACTTAAATGTTTCATGTCTCGGTATAACGATGCAATTATAAAAAACTTTGGGTATAATGGATTTCTCAAAACTTTAATACATCAGTTGGTGGGAATGAAAAACATGTAGAGTCGTGGTAATTAATTCTGATCGATTTTGAAGTCTCGAACTGATTAAACGAATCTCTAAAATGCAAGTGTCTAGTAAAAATTAGTAAGGAAATTCAATTCAACCCGAGACGGCTTGGAATAAGTTTGTACATGAATTAATGTCCATGACTGTACAATAATATAAATAGCATTAGGCAATAACTTCGTAATGCCCACATTGTTTGTTTTAATTTATCTTTCAACATTGCTTTATTTTACTATTATACGACATTTATATCTGCAGACCACTTGAGGATGGTAATTTGCTTCATCTAAGGTTCCTTCGGTCTATCCTATGTTGAAAGAAAAATACCAAAATGCTTGGCATTAACAGAAAATAATTTGAGTTATAAACGGTTTATTTCACCCCAAAAACTAATTATGTTTATCATTCAACATGCCTAGGAGATAGGAGGGGGGGGGGGGGGGGTGAGACCAATGCCAGTGTTCGGATTATAGTATCTGATTGAACGGCACTGAATATTAGACTTTATGTCCTTTAAATCATTTATGATTAGCTATTTTGTATTATTTTATAGAATAAATTGAACTTGTTTTTTTTTAATCAGTACTTTTCAGTTTAAGTCTGTAAGCGTGTTTTTAATACACCTCATATGTACTGTATATATATATATATATATATATATATATATATAGAGAGAATAAATAAGATGACGAGAGCAAACATCAACTCCATTTTCATTGTTTATTAATTAAGCTTTGACAATATTTCGAACAACTCTGTTCATCATCAGGTGAAACACCAACGATCCTAGAAAACAAACATGATATCTGTTAAAACTTTGTATTTAATATATGGATCTATTTAAACAAGTTTAATGTGACAATTCTACATAATACTTTACTTAAAACTGCTAGACTATAAGTTAATAATTGAAAACAATAACAAGATTTACAAGAATATTACACAATCCTAACTTCATAAACCTGAACATGTAATACAAAATTAAAATAACATGCAACAAACCATTTCGACCTGCACCTTACGACTATTCCGGGAGAACTAACTAGATTAACTGACTATAGACATTATATATAGCAAGGGATCCTAAAGCCCCAAGCTATCAACTACCTGAGCACTCAGTTTAGGTTCGGTTTGAGTTTGTCTATGAAATATTTCTCCCCAATGAAAGTATCGTTCTTGTTTCTGAATTTAGCCAATATCTTAAAATCTTTTTCATTAAATCTGTGGTCCAATTCGAAAGAGTGATTCCTTACTGCTGAAAAAGGCATTTTCGTTAAATATTGACCTGTTCGGATCTTTCGAATTGGACCACAGATTTAATGAAAAAGATTTTAAGATATTGGCTAAATTCAGAAACAAGAACGATACTTTCATTGGGGAGAAATATTTCATAGACAAACTCAAACCGAACCTAAACTGAGTGGTCAGGTAGTTGATAGCTTGGTGCTTTAGGATCCCTTGCTATATATAATGTCTATAGTCAGTTAATATAGTTAGTTCTCCCGGAATAGTCGTAAGGTGCAGGTCGAAATGGTTTGTTGCATGTTATTTTATATTTTGTATTACATGTTCAGGTTTATGAAGTTAGGATTGTGTAATATTCTTGTACATCTTGTTATTGTTTTCAATTATTAACTTATAGTCTAGCAGTTTTAAGTAAAGTATTATGTAGAATTGCCACATTAAACTTGTTTAAATTAATAGATCCATACCAAGTTTTAACAAATATCATGTTTGTTTTCTAGGATCGTTGGTGTTTCACCTGATGATGAACAGAGTTGTTCGAAATATTGTCAAAGCTTAATTAATAAACAATGAAAATGGAGTTGATGTTAGCTCTCGTCATCTTATTTATTCTGAAGATCCGGTACCCTAGCGGCCAACCTACTACTGATATATATATATATATATATATATATATATATATATATATATATTGTACAGTATATATATATATATATATATATATATATATATATATGTATTTATTTATTATTTATGTGCAGTATAGTATCGTATTGTTTTCTCTTTTATTACTTAAATTTACAACATAATTAATCAATGCAAGTGTATTTATATTATTTCATTGATGTTCTGTGACCACTTTCCTTTCCACTACACTGCTGAATTTTAGTGTATAATATGAGACATATAGGCAAAATATACACGGTTAGGCTACAGATTGTTACATCAATATTTGAACATATTTAAGGCAATTACTCAAAATGCATTTATTATTTTGCACCACAGAAACTTAGCAAATATAGATAGTATTTAATATCATATAATACAAATGTCGCAAACTAATTTCGCTTACTATATTTGGAGGTAGAGAGAGAGTGAGACAGATAGATAGAGAGAGCGAGAGAGAGGGAGCGAGAGTACAAAGGAAATCAAGCAACAACAGGTCTAGTGACCCATCTAGGCTGCTTGTCCTCCAAAACACTGTGAAACAAGATTCCAAACAGTGGTGTACATTGGGTAAAGGAAAATTGGAAAGGGAAATACTGCCCTGGAACTAATGTATGTGGCAGGATTAGGAAGTTCGTAGGGCATAGTTGAGTTAGTACCATAACACAGTTGTAAGGATCTTTCGTATATCTGGGAAAAAGAGAGTAACGTCTTAGTAATATACTGTATAGGCCTATACGCAATAATCCTTGATGAATCTGTGGGGGGAATAAAATAAAGTTATTCATTTACAAACGCAGTCAGTCTCGGGTTCGATGCAAGATATTTGTCTACGCAAAGTCTAAATGAATCAACGATGGTGCAGTCTATAACGTCTTGGGGAAGTCCATTCCACAAGTTGACAACTCGATTGAAGAAGAAATTCTTAGATTCACGGGAGTTAAAAGATTTACCAATAATTTTGCAACCGCTTCCCCGCGTGTAATTGGACTGGTCAATAGTGGAGTACTTACTTTAGTTCACAGCAATTGTTCCGAGGAACTTGCTTCAATTGTGCCGCCTCTCCACATCTTTCCTCGTAGATCTAGGGCAGCTGAGAGCGCCAATGAATTTACACTTTCTCCTCCACAATGCAGAACTTCTGCTTATCAGAATTAATTTATCCCCAGAGCTACTACTCTTTGGAATTCAGTTCCCTCGAATTGCTTTCCACAAACTTACAATCTACAAATGTTTAAATCCAGTTGTTACAAAATTTTATGAATGGAGGCCTTTAGGCACATGGACCTTTTTGTTTTATCTGTGTTTTTGCTTCCTCCGTTCATAGTCTCTTAAAAAAAAAAAAAAAAAAAAAAAATCATATTGTTGATGCCTTTAACCCTTAATTAGCGGCTCACCACATAAGTCGAGTTAAATAAAGCTGGACTATGTGGCGGCGCTCGACATAGGTCGAGTGGCAATTTCAGCACGTAATGTTGCTGAGAGAGAGAGACAAGTGGTGGCAGGAGACTAGCGAGCGTATGACTGATCCAGAGCACCGCGGCGAACCTACTGACATGAATCTCAGCTCCCTCCTCCCTCTCTCACTCGCTACATACTGAATTATATGGGGAAAGTACCGAATTACATGCTTTTTGCACTCGCGTTGCACGGTTATTGCAAGAAAACTAGCCTTCATAAAAGGATCGTTATGGTGTCATTCGAAAGCTCTGTTTATGCCCTTTCAGGGATAGGTACTTGTTTTACGTTCTGGGTCTTATTTAGGCATGAAAATGATCACGTAAACAGCCCTATTTTGGCTAAAAACACCCCGCTGGGCGGTACATATAAATAAACCGCATAGGCCGCTCGTAAGGTGTTAATGATTTTGAACACTTGAATTAAGTCGCCTCTTAATCTGCGCTGGGTTAAAGGAAATTGATTTATTCCGTGAACGGCAGCAAAGCTCTTAAGAAGTTTTACTTGGCAACGGCGGCAAAGCTCTTAAACCACTGAGCCCCAGCGACGCAGCGTTTGCGTCCACAATGTATGAAACGCTAAACCCCAGCGACTCCTACGTTGCGTCCTGTCCGGTCCGGTCCCAATTACTCCGGTCCTATAGCATCTAGAGGGCTCAGATTTGTATGGGAACTGTGTAAGTATCCCACGCACCCATGCCGATGGTTGAAAACTCTCGAAATCCAACCGCGTGCGCGTGAGCGCGCAAAAACATGTTTTTTTTGGGAAATTACCTTAATTTTTTTACTCTTGTAAAATCCGTTTTCGGGGCTCTGTAGGACCATTTTTTGAGCTTTTTGATAGTGTTTTCGTGGTTTTTCCTTCAGTCCTAACCCATTCGCTATTGTTTACTGGAATAAAAAAAAAAATCAGAATCAGCCGGTTCTGGGTGGTACATTTATAAATATTTAGCTGGTACTCAGCGGGTTAAGAGGGCAGGCCTAAATATAACATTTCAAAAGGCCCCAGTATCACTTAAAACGTGTTTTTTTTTTCCATACTTCATATCACTCCACATCCCCTCCTTCACCCCCATTCCCCTCTCCCTTCAATTATCACCTATTTTCCCTGTTATTCCCTTATTCATTGGTATAATTTTGTGCTAACATTAGCAAACTGCTTGCAGTGTGTGCTTATGTGCCTAGTGTGTGTGTTGGCAGAGGTAGATGGTGGGGTGAGACAGTCAGTCACCCTCCAGAGCTCGCGAGGGTAGGGGTTGCCTGACTTTGCTCCACATATCATGAATGGGCCACTCCATGTTTATTCGCGATTTTGACCAGAAAAATTATATTTCCACTTGTTTTATTGTTGTTACAGGTTACTATCTTCATAGTAAAGGTATAATAGGCGCATATGAATAAGTAATAACAGCATTTACCATAAAATGACGATTATAGGCATGAATGGAGCCTAATATCGTCGCCAAGAACAGTGGTGTTCACTATATACAGCTCGCTCTTTACGGGTTTATTCTCTTAGACGCACCTCGTAAGGTTTGTTCTTTAGACTAGGTATCATTTTGGTAACTCCACGTTGAACTCGTTCTAGCTTGTCTATATCATTTTGGCAATAAGGGCACCAGGATTGAACGCAGTATGCCTGAAGAGGGCGGACTAAGGAATTGTAAAGAGCTTGGATAACATCTTTGGATTTATGCTCACATGACCAGCCTATAAAGCCAATTAATTTGTTTGCCTTCTTAACAACTTCTGAACATTGTTGACTAGGTTTTAGGTTACTCGATATTGTTACTCCCAGATCGGTTTTTCTGTCTACACTCTTAAGCTGAGTGCCATTCATCGAATACTGTAGTTTGCTTTCTCATTTTGGTATCTGATATATAGTACTTTACATTTATCCGCATTGAAACTCATTTGCCAAATTTGGGCCCAACATGACATCTTATCCAGATTTTGTTGCATATGTTCAACTTGTTCTTTTGAAAATGCGCTATTTGCAATTTTTGTATCATCAGCAAACTTTGAGATTGTACAGGTGAGACCCTCAGCTATGTCATTGACGTAAATTAGAAAGATAATTGGTCCTAGTAGCGATCCCTGGGGTACCCCGCTACTTACATTGGTCCATTTAGATGCCTTACCGTTTATGACTACTCTTTGCTTTCTGTCGCTGAGCCAATTTTCTATCCGATTCAACACACTGTCTTGTATTCCATGCGCTTTTATTTTTATCAGTAAACGTTTGCGGGGAACTTTGTCAAAGGCCTTTTGAAAATCAAAGGTATGTAATATCTACAGCTTTACTCTCATCATAGAATTTGAGAATATCGTGGAAGAAGTTTATGGTTTGTTTAGCAGGAACGTTTGTTAAGAAGGCCACGTTGAATATCTTTAACCCTTAACCGACGGTGACCATCATATGACGTGAGAGAGAATATTGGCCACCCCTGCGGCGCCCTTCATATGACAGGTGCCATTTTGAGGACATTATGAGCTACAACAGAGAGACTGAGAGTTGGGGGGACGATAGCCGGCTACGGACCGCTCGCCACCACCATATGGCTGTCACTGACACATACTATGTCTCCTCACCACCTCCCTACCTCTCTCAACAAGGAAAACACTTGGAAGAAAACGTCATTTTAGGATATTTTCGCCACCGGTTACAAGATCGTTCAAGGAAACCCATGGTCGTACAAGAATGATTCAGGTGTCATTGGAAAGCTGTGTTATTGCCCTTTCACGGATATTTAATTGTATTACGTTCTGACTCTTGCTTATGCATGAAAAGAGCATGGAATGAAGCTCGTTTTCGGTATATATATCGACCCAGCACAACAGTGATGTAAACAAGCATGCCCGCTTTTTGGGAATTAAGTATGTTATTTTCCCCTAGTGAATTAAGAGTTTGTCTCATATGATTGTTTCTAGCATTTTACATATAACTGAGGTTAAGCTAATTGGACGATAGTTACTGGGTAGGGATTTGCTACCCTTTTTTAATATCGGTGTTACGTTGGCTAGCTTCCACTTCTCAGGCATAGTTCCAGACTGCAAGGATTTATTGAATAGCAATGTCAGTGGTTTGGAGAGCTCATCATTAGTTTCCTTTAGAACTCTAGGTGAGATTGTATCAGGTCTGGCCGATTTATTTACTTTGAGTTTATCTCTACATTTCAATACTTCTCTCTCTGTAATGGTGATATTGCTTAGAACATCAGAATTTACTATCTGAACCGGCGATGCTGTACGGATATCACTGAGGTCTTCTATTGTAAAAACTGATGCAAAGAAAGTATTGAGGGCATTACTCATGTGTACTTCGTCTTTGGTGTATTCTCCATTTTCATCGACTAATGGTCCAACAGTTGAAGTAACTATTTTCTTCTTTCTAATATAACTATAGAATTCTTTCGAGTTTGATTTACTTTGATTCGCAACATGTAACTCCAGGGTCTTTTTACGTAGCTTAATTAACTTTTTGGCTTTACGTCGTAGTTCTACAAATTTGGCCCGTTCTTCTTCATTTAGTGAGGATTTTAATCTTTCATTAGCAAACTGTTTATCAAGCAAACAGTCTTAAATCTCTATATTCCACGATTTGGGCTTATCATTATGGGAAGCATAAATGATAGATTTTTTTTTTTTTGCCAAATGCGGTTCTTATCTTCCACATATTGTCACATACTGTAATAACTGTATAATTTGTATCACAACTATCTAAACATATATTAAGCTCAAATTTAGTTCAATGTTTTGTCGGTTATTGCAATCTTTTATTATTCAGAGATCTTAAAATGTCACTTACAAATTATGTTTATTACAAATTATGTATCTACCATTAATTCGTGATTCGGGTCAATTATTGGCTATAATCCACCACAATGAAAGTTAATCAATGTTATTTCTGGATACTGTAACTAATCAAAGCAATTAATCAAACTTATTAATGACATTAAGGGGGAGGTAGTTGCTTATTTTCCCTTATGTTTAGACCCAGCAGCTTTGAGATTTTAAGACGTTCATTCCATTAACTTTGCAATTTCAAGACCATTTGCCCCATTTTATGTCAATATAAAGAAGCTTCGTGCCATTTAGGTGTCATTTATTTTCCTGGTGAGCGATAGTGAGCCTGCAATTATTGGAGGAACCGGCCTTCGGACAGGATATTTTTCTACCAACAAAATTACAAATATATCTTGAAGGAGGATCTATGGGGTGTTTGTTCAATATTTGTCAAGCTCTAAAATAACCAGTTGATATGGTTTGTGTAATGACTTGTGACATAAACAGCCTTTAAACAATACACCGATAATTATACCAGTTTGACTTTACCTCAGGTCAGCTCAGGTCAAGGTACCTCGTAGCTACTTTATACTTTTCCTATTTTCTGAAGAGTATAGAGAGGGGGGAAGGGGTGATGGAGAGAGAGAGAGGAAACTGTTGGAGTGGTTTTGTTATGTGTGTTATTAGTCTATATACGGCGTCGAGGTTACTGGTAGCTATAGGAGGCTCTCTGTTGCCATGGTAACGGAGGAGTGTTTCATTTTGCTCCATTTAAATTATTAATTGTCCAATTTAGTTTTCAGATTGTATGGAGTTCGTCTCATTAGTTTGGCGATTTTAAGACCGTTCGCCTCATTTCTTTGTTAATATTTAGACTGTTCTTATCATCTATGTGTTGATTTTTTCCTGGAGAGCGATAGTGAGGCTGTAATTTAATAGGAACATTTTCTATCGAAAAATGTACAAATAAAGGAGGGTCTTGGGGGGGTGTTTTATATTTAACCCGTACAGCCCCAGCGACGCGCCTGACGCGTCGGCGATGTATGTAACGCACAGCCCCAGAGACGCGCCTGGCGCGTCACCCTAATTGCGCCGACCGTAACCTCAGGTGTAGCCACTCAAGAGGGCTCAGATTTGTATGGGAACTGTGTACGTATCCCACGCAACCGTGCCGATGGTTGAAAACTCTCAAAGTCCACGTGCGTGCGCGTGAGCGCGCAATAACCTGGTTTTTTGGGGTAATTGCCTTAAATTTTTTACTCCTGTAAAATACGTTTTCGGGGGCTCTGTAGGACCATTCTTTAAGCTTTTTGAGCGTTTTATCGTGGTTTTTCCTTCATTCCTAACCCATTCGCTATTGTTTCTGGAATAAAACAATTTTTTGAAAACCGGCCGGGTTCTGGTGAACAAACATTACAAAACTAGCCGGGGCTGGACGGGTTAAGCTTGATGGAGGTCTTGGGAGGAAACTAAAAAAAAGGATAAAAACATATAATAATGAGCTAATAAATACGCCCATCCCTCCTTAAATGATTAATTGTCCCATTTAGACTCAGTAATATTTGAGAATCTGTTGAGCGTTCTGGCAGTCATTATTTAATCCTTCTACTCTCCTTATTTATGAACAATTAAGCTTTTTAGTGTACTGGTACTTACGCTGAGAAAAATTATATTATTAGTAGCAATTAACAGTTATTAATTAGGCTTTTATTGCTCACTTATTCATCCTCCTTTTTCACCTTTACAATTCTAATAAATGTTCACGTTTATTGCCACAGTAATAAATGGCCTCCTTATGTCTTGCCCTTTGCTACCTTAACCCCCTCAGATGGATTAAGTTCCGATAAGTTACAGGAGGCGGTTGACGCAGCTTTTGGGTCTAGAATTTGGCTCATGATTGTTTTGGAAACCTTCATATTTCTCTATTCCCAGCCACCAGAATTATGTTTGTTGTTATGTATCGTATGTGAATAGATGGATGAATGACTATACTACATGAAAATGAAAACAACAAATTTAATAATTGGAAATATAGAATGGAAACGTACTCTCGAATAAAAATATTGACCGCATAATTGTGTTCCCACCGTCCTATCTCGGAATTTTGAGCGATGACCATATATTTTTATGTACTAAAATAAAAGTAGTTTTTCTCCTCTTTCCAATGGTGAACACGGAAATTGTCTATCTTCAATAGTTTTCAAGCACTGGGCAAAAACAAAAATGGTAATATTTTGCCGGATATGGTTTATAACATGATTTATTTATTTTTTTGTTACGAGGTGTATAGTTTTCAATTTAGTCGGTACGAATGCGCGAGATAATGACATAAAAGATAAACAAAATAAGAACTTCCTAAGACAAATACTTTTCTTTCTATTAACCCCTTCAGACTCATATGACGCAGAGGTTGCCAGAGTAGCAATAAGAAATAGAGTTCTCTCACTCTTATAATTACCTCTCCAAAATTAGTTTTCTGCCCACAGCTAACTCAAAGACAACTGCAGAGGTTGAAGTAACTAAACTAAAGGTTTCTAAATACCCCTGATGGTAACAAAGGATTTAACACCTTAAGAGCGGCCTATGCGGTTTATTTATATGTACCGCCCAGCGGGGTGTTTTTAGCCAAAATAGGGCTGTTTACGTGATCATTTTCATGCCTAAATAAGACCCAGAATGTAAAACAAGTATCTATCCCTGAAAGGGCATAAACAGAGCTTTCGAATGACACCATAACGATCCTTTTATGATGGCTAGTTTTCTTGCAATAACCGTGCACCCCGAGTGCAAAAAGCATGTAATTAGCCACTTTCCCGATACAATTCCTTATATAGCGAGTGAGAGAGGGAGGAGGGAGCTGGGATTCGTGTCAGTATGTTCGCCGCGGTGGTCTGGAGCAGTCATACGCTCGCTACTCTCCTGCCACCACTTGTCTCTCTCTCTCAGCAACATTACGTGCTGAAATTGCCACTCGACCTATGTCGAGCGCCGCCACATAGTCCAGCTTTATTAAATACGACTTATGTGGTGAGCCGCTAATTAAGGGTTAAAGTATCCCTAATAGGCTCAAAATTGCATCATATTTCGGAGAGGATTAATATTTGAAATCACGGGTCAAAAAAGCTAATATTTACTTTCTGCCGTCGCCCCACCCTGGATAAGAAGCGCACTCCGAGCAGTTCCCCACCGCGGTTTTGCGGTATTTGCATAGGTATGTATGTAATAGTATATATCACCTGAATCGGAAAATTATGCTCTTTATAATGGTGAAAACCACACCACTACATCATAAATGATTCGCGAGCTATGGGCAATTGTTTCCATGCAATTAGATTGTGGTGTAAATGAAAGACAATGTTTATCACAGGACATTATTATAGCCACTTCTAATGCCAACTAAACTAACTTAAGGGGGGTGACCTGTTTTTATTCTGTCCTTTTCTATCTTCTCTGGCTTGTATCCATTTGGCCCCATTCAGCCTACTGTTTTAAGACTTTTATCCCCATCCAGGTGTAAATTTTTTACTGGTGAGCGGTAGTGAGCCAGTATATTTTATATTTTTGTTTGACAGTAAGCAAAATTTGTACATTTTTCGATAGAAAAATTTCTCCGGCGAAGCCGGATTTCTTCATATAATGCTGGCTCGCTATCGCTCGCCAGGAAGAAATCGACACCTAGATGGGGATAAACGTCTTAAGGGGACCGACCCGATAATTACCCTACTTCCAGGTCTTACTATCAATTTAAATGAAATTTGGCACAGGTGTATAATTATGACCATAAAACTAGATAAAAAAAAAAAAAAAAAAAAAAATGTTTTTGCTTTTTTCTTGCAATTTAGGTACAAAAATTGAAAATCATAGTACTGCAGAAAATGATAAACTCCTACAGAAATACCCATAGCACATGTTTTAAGTGATCAAACAACTCACAAAAGGTGTATCTATAGTTTCTATAAAACACATTTTATATATTTTGAGTATTTGTTCGATTTAGGTGATGACGGATTCAGGCAAATATATTTATAGAAAATTTCAACTTTGACGACATATTGTGACAATTTTTAAATTATTAGAGTAAATTTGGTTGATAGGCCTTTTAGTGTTTTTAATTACCTTTCCAATGGTATATACACCATTCCTATAGGTCCAATAATAACTGTAAAATAACATCCGATAGTGCGGCAATATAGGTTCTGAAAAAAACAGGTGAAAGTCTAAGGTCATTAGGTGAACATTTTTACTTTTGTTTTTTAGATTTACAATATTTTATGCAGGAACATGGCAAAGTAGAAGATAAAACGTATGGTAGGTTGTAGAGTAGCTTACGCTCTTTCGATTTATATAGGTATGCTCCTCGTACGACCAGTAGTTACTGAGCATGTTAATTTCAAAGTTCGCTATATAACGTTTTTAGAATTACAGGAAAAGTTTGGAAAACATAAAAAAATACTATTTCCAATGGGTTTTCACTAATAACATTTCACTGGCTTATGAAGGGATGTTGACTCTTGTTGAGTAAACACCTATTGTTTTTTTCAGGATTTCGAGTTTTTTAAGCCTAAATTAAAAGGTCGGTCCCCTAAAAATTATTGGCTGAAAGGGGCCGAATGGATACAAGCCAGAGAAAGAGAGAAAAGGACAGAAATAACAAAAAGCAGGCCACCCCCTTAACCTAACAAATGCGTAGCAAGATGTTTTCGTCCCCAGAACGCCATAATTGCTGGGTGGGTGGGTAGGTGTGTGTGTGGGGAGGTGGGGTAAAACCATATTTTGGACATAAAATCATAACTATTGCATAAATTTAAAAAATATTTCTTTACTGACGTTCGCATTCATGCAACAAATGTTTGTGTGAAATTTGGTGAAAATCCGTCCAACGGTCTAGGAGGAGTTTCAAGACAGACGGACAACGACGACGACGACAGAATTTGTTTTCCAGTGGTACCCACTATATGGGGGGGGGGGATACCAAACTCTGCTTACACAGAGTTGATAAAGTAGTCGTGCCGTTTTGCCAAAAATCAAAACGGCATACCCAACTCTGCAATAGGTTACCATTATCACTACTAATACCATCATCAATCACAATCATCACTACAACTGCCACAATTATATCGACTACTGTCATCATCACCACTACTATGATCATCATCACTACTACAATTACAATCAACACTACTACTCTCATCATCACTACTACTGTCACCATTGTCACTACCATCTTAATCACTACTATCATCATTGATACTACAACTATCAACCATCATTACTACTATCATCACCACCATCTTACAATCCCCATTACTACTGTTAACATCATCACTACTACTATAACCATCACCATTACTACTGTCACAAGTATTACCATCATGTATCCTATCACCATCATGACTACTACTGCCATCATCACCATTACTATGATCTTCATCATCACAACTATTGTCATCATCACTATAACTTTCACCATCATCACTACTACTCACCATCATCACTAATACTCACACCATCATCACTAATGTCATCATTATCATTACAACTATCATCATTACTTGTCACCATCAGCACTACTATTATGACCATCATCACTACTACTAGTACTGTCACCATCATATCTACTACTGTCACCATCATATCTACTACTGTCATCATCATCACTACCGTCATCATCATCAATACAACTGCAACCATCATCACTACTATTATCACCATCAATCCCACTATTACAACCATCACTTCTAATGCCAACTAAACTAACTTAACCTAGCAAATACGGAGCGAGATGTTTTCGCCCCCAGAACGAATGCGTTCTTAGTGTGTGAGCCCCTTTGGGGCTCTCACACTAATAACGCCATCATTGCTGGGTGTGGGGGTGTCTGGGAGGAGGGAGGGGTCTGGGAGGGGGGAGGGGGGTAAAACCATATTTTGGACCTAAAATCATAACTATTGCATAAATTCAAAAAATCTCTTTTGACTGACGTTCGGATTCACACAACAGATGTCCGTGTGCAATCTGGTGAAAATCCGTCCAACGGTCTAGGAGGAGTTTCGAGACAGACAGACGACAACGACAACGACGACGACGACAGACATTTTTTTCCAGTGGTACCCACTATACAGGGGGGGGGGGGGGGGATATCAAACTCTGCTTACGCAGAGATGATAATAAAGTAGACGTGCCGTTTTGCCCAAAATCAAAACGGCATACCCAACTCTGCGATAGGTTTCCATCATCACTACTAATACCCATCATCAATCACAATCAGCATTATCACTACTACTGCCATCATCACTACAACTGCCACAATCATCACAACTACTTTCATCATCACCATTACTATGATCATCATCACTACTACAATTACAATCATCGCTACTACTCTCACCATCATCACTACTACTGTCACCATTGTCTCTACCATGTTAATAACTACTATCATCATTGATACTACAACTATCAACCATCATTACTAATATCATCACCACCATCTTACAATCATCATTACTGCTGTTAACATCATCACTACTACTATAACCATCATCTTTACTACTGTAACAAATATTACCATCATGTATCCTACTGTCACATCATCACTACTACTGCCATCATCACCATTACTATGATCTTCATCATCACAACTATTGTCATCATCACTACAACTCTCATCACTAATACTCAACCATCGTCACTACCATCATCACTACGCATTCGTTCTGGGGGCGAAAACATCTCGCTACGTATTTGCTAGGTTAAGTTAGTTTAGCTGGCATTAGAAGTGATGGTAGTAATAGTGGGATTGATAGTGATAGTATTGATGATGGTGATAATAGTAGTGATGATGGTTGTAGTTGTATTGATGATGTTGACAGTAGTGATGATGATGACAGTAGTAGATATGATGGTGACAGTAGTAGATATGATGGTGACAGTACTAGTAGTAGTGATGATGTTCATAATAGTAGTGATGATGGTGACAAGTAATGATAGTTGTAGTGATAATAATGACAGTAGTGATGATGGAAGTGACGATGGTGTGAGTATTAGTGATGATGGTGAGTAGTAGTGATGATGGTGAAAGTTGTAGTGATGATGACAATAGTTGTGATGATGAAGATCATAGTAATGGTGATGATGGCAGTAGTGGTGATGATGGTGACAGTAGGATACATGATGGTAATACTTGTGACAGTAGTAATGATGATGATTATAGTAGTAGTGACGATTTTAACAGTAGTAATGATGAGTGTAAGATGGTGGTGATGATAGTAGTAATGCTGGTTGATAGTTGTAGTATCAATGCTAGTAGTGATTAAGATGGTTGTGACAATGGTGACAGTAGTAGTGATGATGGTGAGATTAGTAGTGATGATTGTAATTGTAGTAGTGATGATGATCATAGTAATGGTGATGATGACAGTAGTCGTGATGATTGTGGCAGTTGTAGTGTGTGTGTGTGTGTGTGTGTGTGGGGGGGGGGGGGCTTGGTAAAACCATATTTTGGACCTAAAATTATAACTATTGCATAAATTCAAAAAATCATTTTTGACTGACGTTCGCATTCACGTAACAAATGTTCGTGTGAAATCTGGTGAAAATCCGTCCAACGGTCTAGGAGGAGTTTCTTGACAGACGGACAATGACAACGACGACAGGCATTTTTTGTGTGGTACCCACTGTACGGGGGGGGGATACCAAACTATGCTTACGCAGAGTTGATAATATATATATACTGTATACTGTATATAAAAATATCTATATATATCAATATATATACATCTCCATCACCACCACTGCTGCTGCTCCACCACCACCACCACCACCTCCACCTCCACCACATCCACCTCCACCACCGTGGCGACCGAAATTTTTACTGTACTTACCCTGGGACGGCATGACAGTGTATGCTATATAATTCCCTAAACTATCAATATCCATCGATAACCCAACGATATATGCCCTTCGCTTGGGTTATATTAGGGTGGAACTACCACCCAGGCTGGGCAAAATGGAGGCCCCTCGGTTTAAAGGGCCTTACAGACCCACCTAGGAGCTTGACTGCTGGGTGAAGACTGGCCTCTTCATCACCCGCAGTGCCCACAGAGAGACGCTACGGGGTTGTTAGATATTTCCACATGTAGATCTAACTTACTTAACTTACCAGCCAAAAAAACGGCCCAAAACCATCATAAACTTATTTCTGGGGAATATAATAAAGTAGACGTGCCGTTTTGCCCAAAATCAAAACGGCATACCCAACTCTGCGATGGGTTACCATCTTCTCTACCAATACCATCATCAATCACAATCACCATCATCACCACTACTGCTATCATCACTACAACTGCCACAATCATCCCTACTACTGTCATCATCACCATTACTATGATCATCATCACTACTACAATTACAATCATCACTACTACTCTCACCATCATCACTACTACTGTCACCATTGTCACTATCATCTTAATCACTACTATCATCATTAATACTACAACTATCAACCATCATTACTACTATCATCACCACCATCTTACAATCATCATTACTACTGTTAACATCATCACTACTACTTTAACCATCATCAATACTACTGTCACAAGTATTACCATCATATATCCTACTGTTACCATCACCACTACTACTGCTATCATCACCATTACTATGATCTTCATTATCACAACTATTGTCATCACTACAACTTTCACTATCATCACTACTACTCACCATCATCACTAATAATCACACCATCGTCACTAAATCATATCTACTACTGTCACCATCATATCTACTACTGTCATCATCAATATAACTACATCCATCATCACTACTATAATCACCATCATCACTATTATCACCGTCAATCCCACTATTACTACCATCACTTCTAATGCCAACTAAACTAACATAACCTAGCAAATATGTAGCGAGATGTTTTCGCCCCCAGAACGAATGCGTTCTTAGTGTATGAGCCCCTTTGGGGCTCACACACTAAGAACGCATTCATAGCTGCGCGGGGGTCCGAGGGGGGGGGGGGGGGGGGGGGGGGGGGGGTGTAGGGGTGTACTGGTGGGGGGGGGGAACCATAGTTGGGGTAAAAACCATATTTTGGACCTAAAATCATAACTATTGCATAAATTCAAAAAATCATTTTTTGACTGACGTTCGCATTCACGTAACAAATGTTGGTGTGAAATTTGGTAAAAATCCGTCCAAAGGTCTAGGAGGAGTTTGGAGACAGACGGACAACGACAACGACAACGACGACAGACATTTTTTGCCGGTGGTACCCACTATACGGGGGGGGGGACGATACCAAACTCTGATTTAACAGAGTTGATAAGTTCGATTCCAAGTGTAGAATGACATTTGCTGAAATATGTATTTTTTTATCAACTCTGCGTAAGCAGAGTTTGGTATCGCCCCCCCTGTATAGTGGGTACCACACAAAAAAAAATGTCTGTCGTCGTCGCCGTCGTCGTCGTCCGTCTGTCTCGGAACTCCTCCTAGACCGTTGGACGGATTTTCACAAAATTTCACACGAACATTTGTTGCGTGAATGCAAACGTCAGCCAAAACATATTTTTTGAATTTATGCAATAGTTATGATTTTAGGTCCAATATATGGTTTTACCAAGCCCCCTACCCCCTCCCGGAGCCCCCCCTCCCGGACCCCCCTCCTCCCATACCCCCCCCTCCCCCAGCAATGATGGCATTCTTAGTGTGTGAGCCCCGAAGGGGCTCACACACTATGAACGCATTCGTTCTGGGGGCGAAATCATCTCGCTCCGTATTTGCTAGGTTAAGTTAATTTAGTTGGCATTAGAAGTGATGGTAGTAATAGTGGGATTGATGGTGATAGTAGTGATTATGGTGATAATAGTAGTGATGATGGTTGTAGTTGTATTGATGATGATGACAGTAGTAGATATGATGGTGACAGTAGTAGATATGATGGTGACAGTACTAGTAGTAATGATGATGGTCATAATAGTAGTGATGATGGTGACCAGTAATGATGATAGTTGTAGTGATAATTATGACAGTAGTGATGATGGTAGTGATTATGGTGTGAGTATTAGTGATGATGGTGAGTAGTTGTGAGGATGGTGAAAGTTGTAGTGATGATGACAATAGTTGTGATGATGAAGATCATAGTAATGGTGATGATGGCAGTAGTAGTGATGATGGTGATAGTAGGATACATGATGGTAATACTTGTGACAGTAGTAATGATGATGGTTATAGTAGTAGTACAAAGGAGTACAAAGGAAATCAAGCAACAACAGATCTAGTGACCCTTCTAGGTTGCTTGTCCTCCAAAACACTGAGGATCAAGTGTCCAAACAGTGGTTTAGAGTGGGTAAGGGAACATTGGAAAGGGAATTACTGCCCTGGAACTAATGTCCGTGGCAGGATTAGGAAGTTAGTAGGGGACAGATGGGTTAGTAACTGAGGGGGGGATCAAATAAAGTTATTCATTTACAAACGCAGTCAGTCGCGGGTTTGATGCGAGATATTTGTCTAGGCGGAGTTTAAATGAATCAACGGTGCTGCAGTCTATAACGTTTCGGGGAAGCCCATTCCACAAGTTGACAACTCGATTGAAGAAGAAATTCTTAGATTCGTCTGCGTTAAAAGATTTACCAATAATTTTGCAACCGTTTCCCCGCGTGTAGATAGATTGGTTGATAGTGAAGTACTTATTACAGTTCATATTGTCGATGCCTTTGGTGATTTTGAACACTTGAATTAAGTCACCTCTTAATCTGCGCTGGGTTAAAGGAAATAGATTTGATTCTCTACGACGCTCTTCGTATGGTTTGTTCTTTAGGCTAGGTATCATTTTGGTAACTCTACGTTGAACTCGTTCTAGCTTGTTTATATCTTTTTGGTAATAAGGGCACCAGGCTTGAACACAGTATTCCAGAAGAGGGCGGACTAAGGAATTGTAAAGGGTTAGGATAACTTCTTTGGATTTATGCTCAAATGACCTGCCTATAAAGCCAATTATTTTGTTTGCCTTCTTAACAACTTCTGAACATTGTTGACTCGGTTTTAGGTTACTCGATAGTGTTACTCCCAGATCGGTTTCTCTGTTTACATTCTTAAGCTGAGTGACATTCATCGAATAGTTTGCTTTCTCATTTAGGTATCCGATATGTAGTACTTTACATTTATCCGCATTGAAACTTATTTGCCAAATTTGGGCCCAACATGACAATTTATCTAGATTGTGTTGCATATCGTCAACTTGTTCTTTTGAGAGTACGCTATTTGCAATTTTTGCATCGTCAGCAAGTTTTGAGATTGTACAGGTGAGACCCTCATCTATGTCATTGAAGTAAATTAGAAAGATAATTGGTCCTAGTACCAATCCCTGGGGTACCCCGCTACTTACATTGGTCCATTTAGATGCCTTACCGTTTATGACTACTGTTTGCTTTCTGTCGCTGAGCCAATTTTCTATCCATTTCAACACACCGTCTTGTATTCCATGCGCTTTTAGTTTTAGCAGTAAACGTTTGTGGGGAACTTTGTCAAAGGCCTTTTGAAAATCAAGGTATATAATATCTACAGCTTTACTCTCATCGTAGAGGTTGAGGATATCGTGGAAGAAGTCTAAGAGGTTTGTTAAACAGGAACGTTTTTTACGAAAGCCATGTTGAGTATCTTTAAGTATGTTATTTTCCTCTAAGTGATTTACGAGTCTGTCTCGTATGACCGTTTCTAGCATTTTACATACAACTGAGGTTAAGCTAATTGGACGATAGTTACTGGGTAGGGATTTGCTGCCTTTTTTGAATATCTGTGTTACTTTGGCTAGCTTCCACTGATCGGGCATAGTTCCAGACTGCAAGGATTTATTGAATAGTAATGTCAGTGGTTTGGAGAGCTCATCCTTAGCTTCCTTTAGAACTCTAGGCGAGATTGTATCAGGTCCAGGCGTTTTATTTACCTTGAGTTTATCTAAACAAATCAATACTTCTCTCTCTGTAACGGTGATATTGCTTAGAACATCTGAATTATCAATCTGAGTCGGCGATGGTGTAGGGATATCACTGAGGTCTTCTGTTGTAAAACCTGATGCAAAGAAGGTATTGAGGGCATTACTCATTTGTACTTCGTCTTTCATCGACTAACGATCCAACAGTTGAAGTAACTACTTTTTTCTTTCTGATATAACTATAGAATTCTTTCGGGTTTGTTTTACTTTGATTCGCAATATGTAACTCTAAGGTCTTTTTACTTTGCTTAATTAACTTTTTGGCTTTGCGTCGTAGCTCTACAAATTTCAGCCGTTCTTCGTCATTTTGTGAGGATTTTAATCTATCATTAGCAATTTTTTTAGCAAGCAGGCAGCTTGAAATATCTTTATTCCACCATTTGGGCTTATTATTCTGGCCTGGACGCCGTATTTTCGATGGTATGCAGTCTTGCACTGGTTTTAGGTAAGTGGTTTCGAATAACTTCCAAGATGTATTTATGTCGTTATTGTGAATTAAAAAGTTCCAGTCAGTTTCTTTAAACATAGCTCTAAGTTTATGGAAGTTTGCTTTCTTGAAATTAGGGACTTTTTCGATGCTACTGTTTGGTTCGTTACTAGTAAACTTTAAAGTGAAAGTTATCGTACGATGGTCGCTGTTACTGAATTCATCACCAACATTCAAATTCTCTATTAATTCTTCTTTTGTTGCAAGTACAATGTCAAGAACGTTATTACCACGGGTCGGCATTCGAACAAATTGATAAAGCGAACTCTCTTGCAAGTTCGTATACAAGTCATGTCCGGAGTGTGAAGTAAGAGTATCGCCCCACTTGGTCACAGGTAAATTAAAGTCGCCAAAAATTACGGTATCTTGTGAGTTACTTACATCTGCAATTTGTTCGTAAATTTCTCGGTCAGCTTGCACTGATTGAGCTGGAGGTCTGTATATTAATGCAAGTATTATTTTTGTACCTTTATTATTCTTTATTAGCACAAAAGATGCATCGACGTTCACAATTTGAGGTTTTGACAAGAGGGTAGGGTTAAGACTTTCTTTGATATAAAGTAAAACGCCACCTCCATTTCGATTTATTTGGCTTTTCTCAAACCTTTCATAACTGGGAAGTGAATACTCTGCTAAAAAGTCTCTATCTTCTGTATTGAGCCAAGATTCTGTTATGCCAATCACATCATAATTTTCTGTAAACACTAGCTCCTCTAAATCTGAAAATGTATTGCGTATGCTACGAGCGTATGCATAGAAAACCTTTAAATTTGTTATTTTAGAACTCACGGAACGCTCTTTAATAATATTTTTGGTACTTGTTGGATCTACATTTATGTTCATGGCTGTCCTCGGTCCTCGCTGTCTTCGATCCTTATCGCTGGTGGTCTTCGGTTGCCTCTGTTTTTTTGTTGGCGTTGGATGATTTATGTCACTGCTGCTTCTTCTCGGATGGCATTTTTTGATCCATGGCTGCGGACTGCTTCGTGTAGGAGACGACCCATGCGTGCTGAACCGACAGGGTTTAGATGAGTGCCATCCTTGCGGAACAGAGTAGGCTGCTTGTAGAAGTTGTCCCAGAGGTTGATTAATTCAACTTCTTCCCTCAGACACAAATATTTTAGTCGGCTATTTGTGCTGAAGGCCTTGTCGTAGAATTTGTCAGGTGCGTCGATCTTGGGGAGAATGCCTGAGATGATGATATTCCTTGACTTGTTTTTGTAGTGCTGGATCATCTTGCGATATTTCTCCATCAACTCTTCAGATCTGGTGCGCATGACGTCATTTGAACCAGCATGGATGACAAAAAGTGTATTTTCATTTGCATCCTTTGTGGTATCTTCGAAGGCTTCCACAATGTCGTCCAGTCCAGATCCTGGGATGCAAAATATTTTTCGTTGATTTGGAACTCTGTCGCAGAACTCTTCGACCTGTCCTCGTAGGATGGAATCCCCAACGAGCCTGGCCTCTTCTGCTTCGTCTTCCATTGCTACCAATATCTCAAATCTGTTTGACATTGTGACTGGTAGATGAGACCTTTTCTGCGTTGGCCGTGCACCGTTCCTCACTGGTGTAAATCCGGAAACCTGTGGTGGCGGGTCTCTACGTACAGGTCGGGGAGAGAAATGGTTAGAACGGGGGCAAGGGGTTGGTACTGTTCGTGCTAGCAGGCTTCTTGCACGAGGAGTGGGGAGAGACTAAGGTGAACAGGGCGGCTGTCCTGGTTTGATGTCGGCTCAGGTTCGTCAGAGGCATCTGCTGCAGTGTCTACTGCAGGTGTTGGATTGTTGGCAGATGACGTTGGGGCGGTGGTGGATGCTGGAGTTGAAACAATTGGAGTTAGTTATACTCCAATGTTGAGTGTTACAAACTCTTGGAGTGATTCCAGCTTCCTGGTGAGGGCGTTGATCTTGTTGTGGGCTTCATCCAATTTTGCTGTCAAATCCTCTCGTTGCTGGCAGAGTCGGCAGACTTGTGGATCGGCAGGAGCAAACATGGAAGCACCAAACCTACCGGCGCAGTTCGTACAGGCACGAGGCATGGTGACGATCACTTTCTTCAGATCACTTCACTCACTTAAAAACACTTAACTCACTTTAAAAACACTAAACTCACTTTAAAAACACTTCACTCCCTTCAGGTCGGTTCACTTACTTAAATAGGCCTAACCGAAAACAAAAATGTTGAAATACACACAAATAGGTTATCAGCGGTGATAGCCTAACCAAAAATTAAAACAAAACAAAATTAAATTTGAATACGCAGTGATAGCCGAACCGATTTTTTTTTGTTATTTAAACAGAAATAGGCCACCAGGGGTTATAGCCTATCCTAACCGAAAACAAAAATTATGAAATACCGGTACGCAAAAATAGGCCACCAGCGGTGATAGCCTAACTGAAAATTTAAAAATTGAAATACGCAGAAATAGGCCACCAGGGATGATAGCCTAGACTAACCGAAAACAGAAATAACCGAAAACAAAAATTATAAAATACCAGTACGCAGAAATAGGCCACCAGCGGTGATAGCCTAGACTAACCGAAAACAAAAATAACCGAAACAAAAATTATGAAATACCGGTACGCAGAAATAGGCCACCAACCGTGATAGCCTAACTGAAGATTTAAAAATTGAAGTACGCAGAAATAGGCCACCAGGGATGATAGCCTAGACTAACCGAAAACTAAAATAACCAAAAACAAAAATTATGAAATACCGGTACGCAGAAATAGGCCACCAGCGGTGATAGCCTAGACTAACCGAAAACAAATGTGATGATGTTAACAGTAGTAATGACGATTGTATCATCACTACTGCCATCATCACTACAACTGCCACAATCATCACGACTACTGTCATCATCACCATTACTATGATCATCATCACTACTACAATTACAATCATCACTACTACTCTCATCATCACTACTACTGTCATCATTGTCACTACCATCTTAATCACTACTATCATCATTGATACTACAACTATCAACCATCATTACTACTATCATCACCACCATCTTACAATCATCATTACTACTGTTAACATCATCACTACTACTATAACCATCATCATTACTACTGTCACAATTATTACCATCATGTATCCTATCAAAAATCATCACTACTACTGCCATTATCACCATTACTATAATCTTCATCATCACAACTATGGTCATCATCACTACAACTTTGACCATCATCAATACTACTCACCATCATCACTAATACTCACACCATCATTACTACTGTCATCATTATCACTACAACTATCATCATTACTTGTCACCATCATCACTACTATTATGACCATCATTACTACTACTGTCACCATCATATCTACTACTGTCATCATCATCACTACTGTCATCATCATCAATACAACTTCAACCATCATCACTACTATTATCACCATCAACCCCACTATTACTACCATCATTTCTAATGCCAACTAAACTAACTTAGCCTAGCAAATGCAGAGCGAGATGTTTTCGCCCCCAGAACAAATGTGCTCTTAGTGTGCGAGCCCCTTTGGGGCTCACACACTAATAATGCCATCATTGCTGGGGGGGGGGGGGGGGGTTCTAGGAGGAGGGGGAGGGTCTGGGAGGATGGGGGTTGGTGGGGGGGGAACTATATTTTGGACCTAAAATCATAACTATTGCATAAATTCAAAAAAATATTTTTGACTGACGTTCGCATTCACGTAACAAATGTTCGTGTGACATTTGGTGAAAATCCGTCCAACGGTCTAGGAGGAGTTTCGAGACAGACGGACGGCAACGACAGATTTTTTTTTTGTGTGGTACCCACTATACGGGGGGGAGATATCAAACTCTGCTTACGCAGAGTTGATAAAGTAGACGTGCAGTTTTGCCCAAAATCAAAACGGCATACCCAACTCTGCGATGGGTTACCATCATCACTACTAATACCATCATCACTACTACTTCCTTCATCACTACAACCGCCACAATCATCACGACTACTGTCATCATCACCATTACTATGATCATCATCACTACTACAATTCCAATCATTACTACTATTCTCACCATCATCACTACTACTGTCACCATTGTCACAACCATCTTAATCACTACTAGCATTGATACTACAACTATCAACCAGCATTACTTCTATCATCACCACCATCTTACACTCATCATTACTACTGTTAACATCATCACTACTACTATAACCATCATCATTACTACTGTCACAAGTATTACCATCATGTATCCTACTGTCACCATCATCACTACTACTGCCATCATCACCATTACTATGATCTTCATCATCACAACTATTGTCATCATCACTACAACTTTCACCATCATCACTACTACTCACCATAATCACTAATACTCACACCATCGTCACTTCCATCATCACTACTGTCATTATTATCACTACGACTATCATTACTTGTCTCCATCATCACTACTATTATGACCATCATCACTACTACTAGTACTGTCACCATCATATCTACTACTGTCACCATCATATCTACTACTGTCATCATCATCACTACTGTCAACATCATCAATACAACTACAACCATCATCACTACTATTATCACCATCATCACTACTATCACCATCAATCCCACTATTACCACCATCACATCACTTCTATTGCCAACTAAACTAACTTACCCTAGCAAATACCTAGGGAGATGCTTTCGCCCTCAGAACGCCATCATTGCTGGGGGGTGGGTGTTTCGGGGGGGGGGGGGGGGGGCTTGGTAAAACCATATTTTGGACCTAAAATCATAACTATTGCATAAATTCAAAAAAAAAAAATTTGACTGACGTTCGCATTCACGCAACAAATGTTCGTGTGACATTTGGTGAAAATTCGACCAACGGTCTAGGAGGACTTTCGAGACAGACGGACAACGACAACGACGACAGAATTTGTTTTGAGTGGTACCCAGTATACGGGGGGGGGGGGGGGGGGGGTGACACCAAACTCTGCTTACGCAGAGTTGATAAGTTCATATGACGCACTAGCGTCATAAGAGTTTTTTTGGCCAAACCTCCATATGACGCGATTGCGTCATATGGGTCGGAGAGTGTTAAGGGGGGATGGGCGTATTAAGGGGGAATTTATGTAACTTTTTTCAACTCTGCGTAAGCAGAGTTTGCTATCGCCCCCCCCCCCCCTGTATAGTGGGTACCACTCGAAAAAAAAATCTGTCGTCGTCGTCGTCGTCGTCCGTCTGTCTCGGAACTCCTCCTAGACCGTTGGACGGATTTTCACCAAATTTCACACAAACATTTGTTGCGTGAATGCAAACGTCAGTCAAAAAAGATTTTTTGAATTGATGCAATAGTTATGATTTTAGGTCCAAAATATGGTTTTGCCCCAACCTGAGCCCCAAAGGGGCTCACACACTAAGAACGTATTCGTTCTGGGAGCGAAAACATCTCGCTATGCATTTGCTTGGTTAAGTTAGTTTAGTTGGCATTAGAAGTGATGGTAGTAATAGTGGGATTTATGGTGATAGTAGTGATAATGGTTATAATTGTAGTGATGATGGTTGTAGTTGTATTGATGATGACGGTAGTGATGATTATGACAGTAGTAGATATGATGGTGACAGTAGTAGTAATGATGGTCATAATAGTAGTGATGATGGTGACAAGTAATGATGATAGTTGTAGTGATAATAATGACAGTAGTGATGATGGTAGTGACGATGGTGTGAGTATTAGTGATGATGGTGAGTAGTAGTGAGGATGGTGAAATTTGTAGTGATGATGACTATAGTTGTGGTGATGATGGCAGTAGTAGTGATGATGGTGACTAGAATAAATTATGGTAATATTTGTGACAGTAGTAATGATGGTTATAGTAGTAGTGATGATGTTAACAGTAGTAATGATGATTGTAAGATGGTGGTGATTATATTAGTAATGATGGTTGATAGTTGTAGTATCAATGATGATAGTAGTGATTAAGATGCTAGTGACAATGGACAGTGATGATGGTGAGAGTAGTAGTGATAATTGTAATTGTAGTAGTGTTGATGATCATAGTAATGGTGATGATGACAGTACTTGTGATGATTTTGGCAGTTGTAGTGATGATGGCAGTTGTAGTGATGATGGCAGTTGTAGTGATTATGTTGATTGTGATTGATGATGGTATTAGTAGTGATGATGGTAACCCATTGCAGAGTTGGGTATGCCGTTTTGATTTTGGGCAAAACGGCACGTCTACTTTATTATTATTATATTAGTATCCTACCTAGATCTCAATCAAGCTTAAAAAACATCCGCCCCAAACCCTCCTTGAAGATAAAATGTGTACACTTTTCGATAGAAATATGTCCCGGCTTAAAATACAGGCTTATTATCGCTCGCGAGGTAAACCTTGACACCTGAATGATATGAAAAGTCTTAAAGGGGAATGAGACACCTGGGTCTTAGGGTCCTAAATATCACGTTACAAAACCGGCCTCAAAATATTCCTACACCATCGTCCAATAATACCCGACCAGTATTTTACCGGGCCTCGCAAATTTAAATGCACGGGCGGGAGTTAATTTAAAGGGACGAAAGTCGTAAGAACGTGGGGGCGGTCATTATTGCCCAAAATTACCTTCAATCCATGCTCTTTTTCATGCATAAGCAAGAGCCAGAGTGTAATACAATTATAAAGTCGTGAAAGTACAATGATAGAGCTTTCCAATGAAACCTAAATCATTTTTGTACGATATCTGGTTATTTTGCAACGATCTTGCAAACGAATGCCAAATTCGGTAAAAATTTGCAATTTCTGCTGTTTTTGCTATGTTTGACGCTGCACATGAGTGACCTAGCACTCTCTCAGAGCTAAGTGTGTGCCCGCCATTTTTGGCTAGCGGTTGGAGCCCCTCTGCACTCTCTGCAACAGATGGCCCCTCTCTCAGGGCTCATAATAGCCTCAAAATGATGCCTATCATAATTATGGGCACCGTACAGAAGGGTCCAAAAGGCCATATCTTTGTTTAATAAAATCGGTCGTTTTTATGATCACAGAAAATCGAAAATCAATCAGATTTAATTGAGATTACCAGGGAATATTATTTGTTATAAGAGCTAACAACCCATGTTAAGATATTGTTGAACATGTGAAGGAGTTAATGATAGGGGAAAAAGTCACCAACAAACCTGGATTTTACAATACGTCAGGCATACGTGATTTAATGACATGGCAATATTCCATGATGCATGGGAAATTTAACAAAACTTAAAGCAGTCACACTACGGCCTTGCATCATTAGTTCCACTAATTTCTTCTTATCTTCATAACAGAAAAATAGGTGTAATGGTAGATGGCCTTTATTCTCAATTTCACTCAATAAATGCTGGTGTTCCCCAGGGATCAGTTTTGGCCCCAACTCTGTTCCTCATTCATATCAATGATCTCATATCTACCACTCATAATCCAATACATTCCTACGGCAGATGACTCAACACTCCACAGTTCCTTCACATTTACCAATTCTTTCACCCAATCCGATCTTATAAATTCAAAATTAAATACTGCAATTTCTCTGAACCAGGACCTTTCTAGAATTAATGAATGGGGACAAAAGAATCTAGTTTCCTTTAATGCACAGAAAACCAAGTACATTCAATTTTCTAACCGACAGAATCTCACTGACTCCCATATATTTTGAAATGATGTAAATATTCCCACTTCCCCTAGTATTGACATTCTCGGTGTAACATTAACTACTAACTTGAGCTGGACACATTATGTTAGAAGCATTGCTAAGAATGCCTCTAAAAAACTGGGACTCCTGTACAGAGTTCGAGAATTCTTCACTGACGAACAGTTGGCCGTAATATATAAAAGTCATGTGCGTTCTCAGATGGATTACTGTTCACCTCTGTGGGGTGGAAGTGGAGTGGTTGCATTGAGGCAGTTGGACAAAATTCAAAATAAAGCTATTAGATTAATCAATAACCCTGCAATCACACAGGACCTTCCTACATTATCCATACGAAGAAACGTTGCATCCCTTGCATTATTCTACAGATATTCTCACGGCAATTGTTCCGAGGAACTTGCTTCAATTGTGCCGCCTCTCCACATCTTTCCCCGTAGAACTAGGGCAGCTGAGAGCGCCCATGAATTTACACTTTCTCCTCCACAATGCAGAACTTCTGCTTATCAGAATTCATTTATCCCCAGAGCTACTACTCTTTGGAATTCACTTCCCTCGAATTGCTTTCCACAAACTTACAATCTACAAATGTTTAAATTCAGTTGTTACAAACATTTTATGAATGGAGGATGCCTTTAGGAACATGGAACTTTTTGTTTTATCTGTGTTTTTCCTTCCTCCGTTCATTGTCTCTTAAAAAAAACAAAAAAAAAAAACAATATTTTATAGTTAAATACAGTAGCCGTTTCAGGATCACAGTTTTGTTTGGTTCCATTTAGTTTTTTGTTTTTTTAAATATTAATTGTCGATCGTAGTTCAGCTTTTCGTTTGTGACAGCGGGGGTTACAATATTCATAAAAGTGTCAAAGGTCGGTCACACACTGTCGACGTGTTGAGCGATAGATCTATTGATGGAACAATATACAGATAGATACAGACAAATTAGAGTAACGAAAATATAGAGAAAGCAGTATCTACTATGTGTTTTATTAGTAATAATATCTTGGGTCTCATATGTAGGGAAATTTAATTAAGCAATTTATACAATATTTAATAATAATATTTGTTTAGGTTTCGAAATCATTAATGTGTACTTCGATTTAAATATATTATAAGCTCACATTCAACCTGTCCCAAAGAAGGGTGACGGGTCTCAACCCTCCAACTATCGTCCAATTGCTCTCATTTCTTATCTTTCTAAAGTTTTTGAAACTATTCTTGCTTCCAAATTTCTTAAGCATTTCTCTTCTCATAATCTGCTCTCAGATCGCCAGTATGGCTTCCTTAAGGGTCGCTCTACTGGTGATCTTCTTTCATATCTTACTAACTCTTGGTCATCCTCCTTTCGGGACTTCGGTGAGACTTTTTCTATTGCACTAGACATATCGAAAGCCTTCAATAGAGTCTGGCATAAATCTTTAATTTCTAAACTACCCTCCTTCGGTTTCTATCCCTCCATCTGTGCCTTTGTCTCTAATTTCCTTTCCGGCCATTCCATAGCCGCGGTTGTGGATGGCCATTGTTCACTTCCTCACCCTATAAACTCCAGTGTTCCTCAGGGCTCTGTCCTATCTCCTATTCTCTTTCTAATTTTTATAAATTATCTCCTTAACTGTACCTTAATTCCCATCCATTCATACGTTGATGACTCAACCTTACACTACTCCATTACTTTTTCAGAACGCCCCAGCCAGCATTCCCTCAACGACAAATGTAATGAAGCCATACAACTCTTAAATTCTGATCTAAATACTATTTCAAATTGGGGCAGAGAAAACCTTGTTAACTTTAATGCTTCCAAAACCCAATTTCTCCATCTATCTACCCTTCAGGATCTCCCAGCGGACTATATCCCTAATTCTTCAACAATACAAAAATCAACCCTTTATCTTCTCTCAATATTCTTGGAGTCTCTTTTTCTTCTGCTCTCATTTGGAAGGACCATATTACCAGTCTTGCTAAGGCAGCCTCCCAGAAGCTGGGTGTGCTCAACTGCCTTACGGGGTTCTTTTCCCCTGCACAGCTTCTTGCTCTGTACAGGGGCATAGTGCGCCCTTATATTGAGTATTGTTCACATGTGTGGGGAGGTTCCTCTCACACCGCTCTCCTAGACAAGGTTGAAAGGAAGGTCTTTCGTATCATTATCTCCCATCCACTCACCAATTCTCTGCAATCTCTCTCTCTCCGCCGCAATGTTGCATCTCTCTCGCTATTCTATCGCTACTATAATAATCAGTGTTCCTCAGAGCTATCCCAGTGCATACCACCTCCTTTATGTAGGGCACGTGGTACCCGTCTTGCAACTCAATCCCACCCCTTCTCTGTGCAACTCTCCAACCCAAGAGTGAAACATTACTCTCAAACTTTCTTCTACTCAGAGGCTGAACTCTGGAACTCTCTCCCAGAATCAGTTTTTCCCGCTTCCTATGACTTAAATTGCTTCAAACTCCGTGTGTCCAGGCATTTTGGCTCGAACGTCCCTTGATTTTGGCCCTGTCACTCTTTCAACTATGGGGGAGGCACTCGCTATAGGCAGTTATGCCTTTTGCATCCCTCAATCACATAGAAAAAAAAAAAAAAAAAAAAAAAATATATCCCACAAATCGTACAACAGGGATGACTGAAAAGTTTCAGATATTAAGTATTCTAGACTGGAAACAGCTGTAGGATTACCTAGATGTCAAATTATGTTAATTCGTAATAAAATAACGATATCACCCACTTGCCAAAATAAAATAATTATATTTACATATATTCCTCTGAAAACTAAATTAATGGCTTCGGTGTGATAATCGTAACATAATGTTATTCTGTATAATCGTATATTCAATTCCGTATATAGTATAGTATGTGATTGGCTTTGGTACGTGTATAACCCTTCCCACATGCTTTAGAATACGGCGGTGCATGTCAAGCTGGACCAAAGGAAAATACTGATTGTGACGAGTGAGAATAATGGTGGGAGGTCAGAGGACAGGTGCGGTTCAAAGAGGCGGCCTGATAAAAATGCTGACGGTACAAGAATATAACTGATATGAGGGAGAGAGAGAGAGAGAGAGAGAGAGAGTGAGAGTGCGAGATAGCGAGCGTGAGTGTTGTTACGTCCTGGGATATATAAACACTGGGCTCTTTCTATTGGACTAGGTATGCGGCAACAAGCAACAACGGAAAACGCTAGATCCAACCCTTATCTATAAACCCAGGCAACAAACCACCCTAAACCGTCAAGAGTCCTGCCTGGACAACAAGGTATCCTATGACTCGGTTACAGGGTGCACGCACTATAGACTGCTGATAGTCAAGCAGGCTATATAAAAGATCACACAATTAAGTTGACTTAAAGCTTCAAGGAAAAGATAGATGACGGAATTAAATTGCAGAAACAATTTAATAACAAACTAGAAGAAAGTACATTTAACGTTTAGTTAATTAATACAACTAATCACCCCTGCGTGAAAGAAGGTGAAAGCAAACAGTCCTCAAAACATCGTACCGGTAGACAAGATGCGGGTTTCTAAACTGCGTGCGGCTACTGTAGGATCTGATGCTTAGCAAAGAAAGTACGTTACGGCTTTAGAGAACTCTTAACTCATAAGCAGGAATAAATACTAGTGATAGGCCATACAGTGTATAATGGCATAGGTATAATTAAATAAAGGCAGCAACTCGCAACATAACCACATACAGGTGTGCTTCTCACTCTTAGTCAGGCAAGCCTGCTCGGACAGAGTCTCTAAGCCACACCCTGACTCACAATGCTCACAAAAACGGTAAACTGTGGCACAATAACAAGCATACAGAAATAATAAACCCCTAGCTGTTAATCTGCCAGGTGGCAGAGGTCTAGCCGGAAGGATATAGGCTTCGGATACCCGAGCTGAGCCACCTGCTCTAGCCTAGGGACGTTCCCAAGTCTGTGCGCCAAATTACTCTAATTGAAAGGGTGCTCTCTTGAGAGACTCAGATCGCAAGTATTTGACTCTCTCCTGGCGACCCTAAAACAAAAGCAAGACGTGCTAGTGCAGTGCTGAGTGGACTAGGCAAGGTCCCTCACACAACACAACACTAGACACACAGGGACACAGACAAGAAAATGCCCCCAGACTCCCACGGGTATCCTAGTAAAGTCGTGCGGGTCGACAGGACTCGCACCAGCAGACTTTACTTAAAGGATCGCAAAAAGCCCCCCATCCGGTCTAGCCCCTGCTAACCTGACACAAGAACACACTAGCAAGCATTAAACCACCAAATATGAGACAACAAAAAAGCTTCCTAGGTCTCATTAACAATTACATCTCCGCATAAAGCCCAAAAATCCTATCTAGTTATCTGAGAGCTCGTCGTTAATACAATAATAGATATAAGGTCTATCAAGGGGATGGGATAATTAAATAGATTGGTGAAGTAATGGAAGGAAGGTATACAAAGTAAGAGAGAATGTTTCTAAGTGGGGTTGAGAGGGATAGATATCAAGGGGGTCCGAAGGGTACGACAGTGAGGTGAGCTCTGAGTCTTGAATCTGTCTGGACCCCACCCTAGGCATGCAGAATACATCCCATGCTTGGCAACACTCAACACAGTTGCCGGGTCAAAATCCTCTACCCCGTGCGTGAGTCGAAACTAAGCCTAACGTTGCAATCAAATGCATATGGCAACGCTTCAGGCTCGTCCCAAGCTGGCAAGCGAAGCAACATCCCAAGCCGGTCTCTCTCTCCCGCTCGTCTCCTCCCGCCCTCACTAGACTTACATCTTATATATATTGTAATGAAATAATCAACTATCGAGAATAAAATATACTAAGATGCGTTGGTTAAGAATAAGGGCAGCTTCAAGCTGTGAAACAACATAAGAATATCCCAGACATTAGTTACGTTATCGTAGGATATATACTAAGGAAAAGCCTGCCGGCCGGCTACCGCCAACCGGTTTCTAAACGGCTGGGCAGCCGACGCGCGCGCATGCCCGCACGTGGCTACTATGCAGAAGCGTCACAGTGTGTGAGAGAATGAGAGAGAGAGAGAGAGAGAGTGTGTGTGTGTGTGTGTGTGTGTGTGTGTGTGTGAGGGATAGAGACAGAATGGTGGGGGGGGGGGGGGGGGTGTCATATATAGACGTTAAGTGTGTGAAACTGATATCTGTCCTACTTTAAATTAAATATATATACCTAACAGTATTGGGCTTTACAGTCTCCAGGAAACAGGTGATATCGATTGTTTGAGAGGTTTTCGGTCCATCTAAAGCTGGTATCACACGAGAGCTTATATGGTCAACATTCGATGATGAATATTATTCTGGCAACATTTCTGAAATATTTTGCACTTTTGTCGGAAATTAGATATATTATAGATGAATTTAGGTGACCGAGAGATTTTAAATGTTGACCTCATAAGCGGAAGGTAGATTATTAGTGTTGATAAAACTCGCATAATAATTTAATACAAAAATAATGTCTTTAGATTCTGACTATATAGCATTTCATTACTTGTACGTAGTTACTCTACTTTTAGGTAGACATAAATGATTAGATGCCATAAATACACATAGACACTCATCAGTAAAGAGGTTGTATGTTAAATAACATATCATAGCAATCATTCTCTGACAAACAAGTTAATATATATATACAAATATATATATATATATATATATATATATAGTAGTGGCAATAGATTCTCCTCGGGGGAAGCGGAGTCTTATAAGGGCAAGCAACACCAAGGTACACACGAACATCTTTATTCTGGTACCGGTAACGTTTCGACATTAACATAATTATGTCATCATCAGACCTAAATCAATAAGAAATAAATTTATTAATACATTATGTTGACATTTAAAGCAAATATATTTTTAATAATAATTTAGAAAAACATAAAAAGTTAGAAATCGCGAAAAAAGAGATAGAAACAAACACAAACAACAGAAACAGCTAAACCATATGTGAACTACGTGTAGATATTGTAGGCTAAAATATACACAATACCTTAGAAACATAATATATATATATATATATATATTGTATAAATATATATGAGTTACTTGAGAAGTGGGTGCGGAGTTACATGGAGGGATAGACAGACAAATGAGGAAGTAAAAAGGAGGTGTGTTGTGGAGGTAGATGTGCTGAAAAGAGTGAAAAGGATCACCTTGAGATGGTTTGGCCATATGGAACTTATTGGAAGCGAGAGACTGACTAAGAAGGTGTACGAGAGCGAGGTGGAAGGACAGAGGGGGAGAGGTAGACCGAAAGAGAGGTGGAAGGATGGAGTGAGGAAGCATATGGATGAAGCTGGTTGGGAGGAGGGGCGTCGATCACGGCGTCAGGCAATATATATATATATATACCGGGGTATATATACAGTATACAATACATACATATTTATACAGGTATATATATATATATACTCAGACTGTATATTATATTAGAGATGGAACGAATATACATTTTCACTATTTGCATATACGAATGCGAATACGATTTTTTTTTTGTAAAATTCGCGAATACGAATACGAATAGCGAATATTTCAATCCTTATTTCATCCTTCAAGAACTGGTAATTATTGTTATGTCACCAACAAACGTTAATTAAATTACTATGAAATTAATAACGAGAAGTTAATGACGATGTGAATGTGTAATTTCTTAACCCTTAATTAGCGGCGAGCAACATAAGTCGAGTTAAATAAAGCTGGACTATGTGGCGGCACTCGACATAGGTCGAGTGGCAATTTCAGCACGTAATGTGGCTGAGAGAGAGAGACAAGTGGTGGCAGGAGACTAGCGAGCGTATGACTGCTCCAGACCACCGCGGCGAACCTACTGACACAAATCTCAGCTCCCTCCTCCCTCTCTCACTCGCTACATACTCAATTATGTACTGAAAGTACCGAATTACCTGCTTTTTGCACTCGCGTTGCACGGTTATTGCAAGAAAACTATCCATCATACAAGGATCGTTATGGTGTCATTCGAAAGCTCTGTTTATGCCCTTTCAGGGATAGGTACTTGTTTTACGTTCTGGGTCTTATTTAGGCATGAAAATGATCACGTAAACAGCCCTATTTTGGCTAAAAACACCCCGCTGTGCGGTACACATAAATAAACCGCATAGGCCGCTCGTAAGGTGTTAAATATCATAAATGACTTTATGAATTAATGTTTAGTATATTGTAAGAGTTCAGCAATAGAAAATTGAACAATTAAAATTAAATCCATTCAGTTTTCTATGTTTCCAGTCCTCAGTCCCAATGTTGCCGCTTTTTTGGTACTAACGTGCCAGATGTTGTACATTTGACTCTCTCTAGTACATTTTTTTTTTTTTTTTTTTTTTTCTATATTCCAACTTACTTCCTCTCGGGCATAGGCTGAGAGCCTTAACATTCACCGCTTTACAATGAACAGTGAAGCCCGTGAGGTCTTGTTCCAGTCTAGGGAGTGAGACATGTGAAGCACGTAGAGCACAACGAGCACCTGCCATCTTGCCTTCACATGAGGCACGGTGCTCACTCATGACCCGAAACGACCCCATCTCTGAAGCCATCTCGTTCCCGTGCTTCACTGTCTCACCCACTACACTCGGACTCTCACACTTACACACACACAACGCCACCTGTTGAGCAGATAACTCACCAGGCATTGCACCCCTATAGCATATATAGGGACATATATAGCACATGTTATACATTTTCCAATAAAATAGTCCATATCTGGTACTAAATACGAAATCAGTGAGGAAATATGATGGAATATATTTTAGTGACATGCTATTACATTGGATATGTCTGAAATGGCAATATTGCGACGGTTCAAAAGTCCAGGTCCAGCACACATTCGTTTACCGGGCAGCGATTAGTCTTTAGAATAATTTGGTAGGCCTTCTTTTCACTAGTTTGATCTGGTACTATTAAATACATTTACGTAGCAACACTGCTCAGTCCTCTTTCATTCCACTTTAGCAGCCCCAACGCACATCTACACTGTTATTTATTCGTTTGTGTTAACTTTAAAATTTAATATTTAAAAATGTTGTATATATTCTATTGCTTTCGTAAACATTTTCGCGTATTTGCATATAGTTATGAATGGAAATGCGAATACGAATACGAATACGAATATTGAAAAACATAGCGAATATTCGGACATACGAATACGAAACGAATATTCGGTCCATCTCTAGTATATTATATATAAGTGTATGTGTAAATGAGAGAGAGAGAGAGATAGAGCGAGAGAGATTCCTCATCCTCTTCCTTTCCAAATATCTGGCAGCATTACAAGAACCATAGCCAGTGGTAGAAGATTGTCGTGCAGGCCGCGTAAGGGGAGGTTTTTAGTTTTTTCCCTAGAACTCCATCAAGCTTAAAATTAGACCCCCCTAGACCCCCTTTCAAGATAAATTGATACATGTTTTGGTAGAAATGTTTTGTGGCCGAAGGCCGGTTCCTCTTAAATTACAAGATCGCTTTCGCTAGACAGGATTGCTTCTAATCAGCCAGACATGGTGTTCATCAACTATGTGAGTGGTGTCAATCAGAATATTGCTTCCATGAAATTGTAGTTTTGTTGTGAATAAAATCAACTTTGAAACATTGACAGGCAGCCCTTTTAACCATTACTGTAACAGAGGATATTACCATAAATGTACTCTCCAATACCAGGCAGTGTGGCCAAAATGGCTTCAGAAACAAGAGAGAACATCCTCCTACCACAAATGTTGATAAAACACTGGCCCAGACAGCCTGTGGAGGCTTACAACTAACCTAAGAAGTGTTGCTAATTCCTCTGAGCAGTGTTAACAAGTCATGGTACCAGCTACCGACTGATACTGGCAGTTACGAAGGCAGCATATTACTGACGGCTTAGAGCAGTCGCTGGGACTGGCGAGTGATTTTTTAACTGATGGCTCGCAGCCGTCGCTGGGATAGTACGGGTTAACATTAATTATATTATTAAACAAAAACAGTCGACCTCCTATATATGATTTTCACTTTGCATTTATGCTTATTTAAGTATTTGGATACACATTATTTATACTAGAGTAATTGTATACTTGAGCCAATACATCATAATGTTTTAATAATGAACACAGCATCTCATTCAATAACTAGTCCACGGTGGTTGTATTTGTAATGAACAGCCTTAAAATACGAAATACCTGAATGTATAATTATACCTGAGTGTATGACTCAATTTACCATACATGATTGAGGCCATAGGTTGTGGTGGTGGTAGTGGTGATAGTGGTGCTGGTGGTGATAGTGGTGGTGGTGGTGGTTCCTCTTAAATTACAGGCTCGTGTTCATTCGCCAGGAAAAATCGACACCTTAATTGCACGAAAGATCTCAATATTGACAAAGAAATGGGGTGAAAGTTCTTAAAATAGCCAAACTATTAGGCCAAACGTCTTAAAATCTGAAAAATAATGAGGTAAAACATGAGGGAGAATGGGGCCCAGAAAAAACGAACCTTCCCCCCATAAGGTTCGTACTCTATGAGCCAGCATTATACTCTGCCGCAGCCTGTTTTCTCATAACATGGCAGTAAATACGCTGTATTACCCTATCAGTTTGGATTTTATATTGATATACACGTTATTAGCGATCCCTGGAATATTGCTATAAATGTGTAGTGCTCATGAAACTGATATCAACACATTGACCTGGTATATATTTTGAATTGTAATAAATTTTAAGAGTTTAACTACCACTCCTAACATCACGTTACATATGGAACCGAAATACAAACGTTGTTCTCATGATAACATAATTTTCATAAGAGCTAATACTATATGTTGCAAAACAGAATGACTTATACACAGATTTAAAGGACCGACAAACTTTGTGGGTTAATAGATGAACAGAATCTAAGTATACACGCCTAATTAAAAATATAACGTTAATGCATTATACGAGAGGTACGGGACCTGCTAGCATAAACTGCTAACAACGAGTTTGCATAACTTGAAACAAGAATATGATATCGTTAATAACTGTCAATGCAAAGTACAAATCATACTTAGCATGAATAATGTTATGGAAGACATATGAAACGGAAAACATTTGTCCAATGGAGCTTAGCACTTTTGTGCTTATCCTATGCTAAACTCGCTAGTATGAAATGCTAAACAGAGACATTACTGGCTGTGATAAAGGCAACGCCCTATTTACGTGAACAGAATAGCCTACACAGCCACAGCCTGTGGCCGAACGATCGAACACGTCAAATCTCCCCCTGCCCCACCCTCACCTCCCCCCCCACATCCCTGTCCTTTCTCGGGTAATCGAGGGAAGGTTTTAAAGCTTCGAAGCCTACGGATCTGATCGAATCCCGTGATTGAGATACTGTACTGTTTTGTTAACCGTTCGGACACTTGGCTACGGCGTTGCCTTCGTCACAACCAGTACGGTAAAGCCTCTGTTTATCATTTTACACCAGTGTTGTCAGCATTTTCTGCTAGCAGGTCCTGTACCTCTCTTATAATATGTTTACGTTATTATTTTTTCTTAGGCATTTATATTTCGGATCTCCCCATCAATTAACCCACAAAGTATGTCGGTAAAGTTCGGAAACACGCTGTATAGCCTCGCATGTATACACACGCATGTCTACATCTGTTTTACGCATGAACAAATACTCAGAAATATAATTGCACATGAACAAATACGCTTACATGATGTTTATACATAAAAGTCTTCTAGAAATAAGGTTGCACACACACACACACACACACACGTGTTGTACTCTTGAAGGTGCCTGTGCCGTTCGGTCTCAACCTGTCATGTTTGTCATTCACGTTTTTCAATATACATTTGTCAGACTTATCTTGAGATGTATTTACAGTTTCCTTCTGACCTTTCACCCTTTTACTTTACCACCACAATTCACTCCTGATGTTTGCTTCTCATTGTTCATGTTCAACCTGTTTTTATGTATACATAATTTTGTTTGTTTTAGCGTATAGTATTCTCTTAGTATACCTTTGTCACCAAGATGCAATCCAAAACAATTCATACCCATATATTTCATGATTAGTGGCCGCAGTGGGTGCATGGACATTTATCATTGAATTGGTTTACTTCCTTCATTCTTATGTGTTAATTGAAATATTATGATAGTCGAGCAAGCAAGGTCTTGCATAGACGTGCAAAACCTAAGCCGATCTGGAAAAAAACAAAATAATCAAACATGAATAAAGGAAGGAATGTCATAGAGGACGCTGCGAGTCTTGAAGATCTGGTCTGTATGAAAAATAGATGTTGCCCGTCCTCTTTATTCCATAATTCAGTCCTTCCTTCTTCTCCTTTTATCCACTCCTCATCCTTTTCTTCCTTTAATTTATTATCCCTCCTCCTTTTCGTCTTATTCGTCCTAATTTGTATTTGTATTTTCCTGAGTTGTATTTCCATTCTCCTCCTCCTCCTCCTCCTCCTATTCCTTCTCTCCCTGTCTGTTTGTATATGTATTTTTAAATAGTAGGTAAAACAGAGACGGAAACAACAAAACTTGTTAAAATAGTTGTATCACGTCCGGCCGTAAAAATAACTAATACAGGAGCTGCAGTGGAGGCTGTATTGTTGATAATTATGTTAACTGTGGTACGAGAAAGAGAGAGAGAGAGAGAGAGAGAGAGAGAGTGAGTGAGTGTGTGAGAGAGAGAGAGAGAGAGAGAGAGAAAGAATAATACAAATCAGCAGTCAAATTCTGGGCTTGCTTTATGAGGGTGTAGTTTTTGTTTTGTTTTTCATATGTGAGTGAGGGAGACAAAAGGCAAAACTGCCTGTGGCGAGTGCCTCCCAAAGAGTTGAAAGAGCGACAGGGCCAAAATCAAGGGACGTTCGAGCCAAAATGCTTAGACACACTGAGTTTGAAGTAACTTAAGTCATAAGAAGAGGGAATGATTGATTCTAGGAAGGAGTTTCAGAGCTCAGCTGTTGAATAGAAGAAATATTGAGAACAACGTTTCACTCTTGGGTTGGAGAGTTGCTCAGAGTAGGGGTGGGATTGGTTTGCAAGACGATTGCTACGTGCTCTACGAAGAGGGGGTGGTATACACTTAGAGAGCTCTGAGGAACACTGATTATTGTAATAACGGTAGAATAGTAAGAGAGATGCAACATTGCGGCGAAGAGAGAAAGACTGCAGATAATTGGGGAGAGGACGTGAGTTAATGAGATGGAAGGCTTTAATTTCTACTTTTTCTAGAAGTGTTGTATGAGAGGATCCTCCCCACACTTGTGAACAATACTTAATACATGAATGCACTGTGCCCCTTTACAGAGCAAGAAGCCGCGCAGGGGTAAAGGACCCCCAGAGGCGGTCGATCACTCCCAGCTTCTAGGAAGCTGTTTTAGCAAGAGTGGTAATATGATCTTTCCAAGAGAGATCAGAAGAAAAACAGACACCGAAAACATTAAGAGAGGATAAAAGGTTAATTTGTATGTTGCTGAAGAGTAAGTCAAAGTTTTCTGGAAGGGGGCGACGAGTAGACATATGGAGAAATTTAGTTTTGGAAGCATTGAAAGTAACAAGGTTTTCTCTGCCCGAAATAGAGATAGTAGAAATATCAGAAGATAGGTGCTTTATGGCCTCCTTGTGTGAGTTTTGGAGTTCCTGCTGTGAGTGATGTAGTGGAACTCTTGTTGAATAGTGGAATGTAGATTCGTCAGCATATGAGTGAAAGGGGCTTGAGGTGCAGTTGAGAAGGTCGTTAACCCGGCAAGTGCCGGAAGACTCTTAAGAGTTTCCCCGGGCGACTGCGGGAAGACTCTTAAGAGTCTGGGAAACAAAAAATCCATTTAAACCCCCCCCCCCAAAAAAAAAAAAAAAATTTTGTTTTGCCCCTGGGCCATGCCAAATATCACTCCTCCACCTCCCCTCCTTCCCCACTTTCCTCCCGTTCTTTAGTTATCACCTATTTTCCCTGTTATTCCCTTATTCTGTGGTCTATTTTCGTGCTAACATTAGCGAGTTGGTAGCAGGGCGTTGTCATCACTGTTACCAAGCGTGGGAAAGAGCGAGAGAGAGACTATTGCGTAACAGTGTCTCTCCAGACAAGGAGAGGGGAGGAGGGCAGGGAGGTTGCCTCAGCCATACATTATGTAACTCCCGGCCTGTATCACCGATTTTGACCATCCAAACGCTGTTTCCACTTGTTTTATTGTTGTAACAGGTTAATACCTTTATAATCAACCTATAATAGGCGCATATGGATAAGCATTAATGCTATTTATGGTAAAATAACGATGTTAGTGATGGGAACAGCTCAAATACGTGCGCACAGGAGTGTGGTGTCTCATATCCCCCATGTGCACGTCTTAGGTTAATGAATAATACAAAGATATTTGGAGAAAACACAGAACACTGAGGAACACCAGAGTTGATTGGATGAGGAAGTGAATGGTCGCCGTTCACAACCGCAGCTATGGAACGGCCGGAAAGGAAATTAGAGAAAAAGGCACAGATAGAGGGATAGAAACTGAAGAAGGGTAGTTTGGAAATGAGGGATTTGTGCCAGACTCTATCGAAGGCCTTCGATATGTCTTCCGCAACAGAGAAGGTCTCACCGAAGTCCCGAATGGAGGATGACTAAGAGTTAGTAAGATAAGAAAGAAGATCGCTAGTAGGGCGGCCCTTAAATGAAGCCATACTGGCGGTCTGAGAGAAGGTTATGAGAAGATAAATGCTTAAGAAATTTTAAGGTAAGAATAGTTTTAATACACTTTAGAGATGCAAGAAATTAGAGCAATTGGGCGATAGTTGGAGACTTGAGAGTGGTCACCCTTCTTTGGGAGAGGTTGAATGTGAGCAAACTTCCAGCAAGAAGAGAAGACGTTAGAAGAGAGACAGAGACAGAAGAGCACAGTTTTTTAATACAATAGGAAGAACACCGTGCAGTCCGTATGCCTTCTTAGTATTAAGCCCAGAGAGAGTGGAAAGTACGTACATCCTCAGAAGAGATTATGATGTTAGGCATACGTAGGAGAGGGAGGGTGATAACTAGTTCCTCATACTTTGTGTTTTATGGTATATGCACTTCACTATTAATAAGTGATAAAGACTACGTTCGTCATACACTCTATAGCACATTTCTATCCCCATTTATGGTGTCTGTATCATTTGTTATATCCCATAATTATTTAATTTGTGACAAAACACACACTCACACAATCTATCTCATCTATGACCGCATAGATACAATGTTAACATTATCAGTAAGGGATTATTGTTTGTGTCACTAGAAAATGTCATGCAATACATAGACAACCTGTACGGCTTACGGCTAAAATGAGTAGTTTTACACTACCGTAACACGATAAAATCCTCCAATGATAGCCACCCTAAGAACAAGAAAAAGTGTCCTTGTAAAGATTGAGACAGAAAAAAGTAAACACACACAGACAAAATACAAACTGAAAACAAACCGTTCATGTGTCTCTGCCTTCAATCCAGCCTCCCATCACCACCATTTATATTTCGTCCTTCAAGCTTTTCGCTTTTCACTAACACACACATTTCCAGAACTGCATGCATACAAAACACCCTGTCGGCATATCCTAAAATAGATGGAAGGAAATACGAAAATCGCTGGTAAGAAAAGATTGAGGCGGTTCACTCAAGAGAGTTTATTGGAACCTTATGTCGGAAATTCTCTGGAATTTCTCTGTCTGTATAAACTGGCGATAATTTGATTAGTTTCCATATTTATTACTCAGCTATTACAAAAATTTGACAATAATGTGACGCAGAGACAGAGTCGTTTCTCATTTTTCAATTAGTTATTGAGAAATGAGCTGCAAACAGAGTCAAATTTCCGGCAAGTTAAACACAGATCAAAATAATAGTATAGTTGTTGGTAGCATTGCAAATTAGTTATCGAATATGTTGCCAGAATAGATTAAGTCGACCAGAAGTAGCCCGATCAAGCGCCCGTGTGAATTAACCTTCAGTCGTGGAAACGTAAGAGGCAATCTGTTTTACCACCCTCAAGACGTTTCGCCAACTAATCTAATCATGCTTCCAATACATCTTTTAGTCCATAAGTTTATGAATCAACAACTAATTTCGGCAATAGGTTTTGACTCAAATGTAACAAATCATGTAACCGTATATAGTACTTAACTGTCGATTAGTATAATATTTCAAAGCACTATATTCCTGACAATTTGCTCATATTGAACATTATGAATTAAGTAAGAATGACTGCAATAATAATATAATTTATTTATTTCACTACCAACAACAAATACCTCGCAATTAAATTAATAGAAGCATGTGATCCTCCCGGGATTCGAACAGATCTTAACACCTTACGAGCGGCCTATGCGGTTTATTTATATGTACCGCCCAGCGGGGTGTTTTTAGCCAAAATAGGGCTGTTTACGTGATAATTTTCATGCCTAAATAAGACCCAGAACGTAAAACAAGTATCTATCCCTGAAAGGGCATAAACAGAGCTTTCGAATGACACCAAAACGATCCTTTTATGATGGCTAGTTTTCTTGCAATAACCGTGCAACGCGAGTGCTAAAAGCATGTAATTAGGCACTTTCCCCATACAATTCCGTATATAGCGAGTGAGAGAGGGAGGGAGGAGGTGGGATTCGTGTCAGTAGGTTCGCCGCGGTGGTCTGGAGCAGTCATACGCTCGCTACTCTCCTGCCACCACTTGTCTCTCTCTCTCAGCAACATTACGTGCTGAAATTGCCACACGACCTATGTCGAGCGCCGCCACATAGTCCAGCTTTATTTAACTCGACTTATGTTGCTCGCCGCTAATTAACCCGGCAAGCGCGATAGGCCTCACGGAAGGCTTCCTATAGGGAACGCGATAGGCCTCACGGAAGCAAGACCATAAAAAAAGCCTTCCCAAAAAAAAAAGGGCCTATCAAAACAAAGGATTTTGTCTCTAGGTGAGATAATTCCCCTCTGGTACTCATCCATGTGTTTCTCACCCCTCCCCCTCCCCTCCTTCCCCACCTTATTCCCCCCTCCCCCCCCTCCTCAATTATCACCTATTTATCCTCTTATTATCATCATTTATCGGTTATTTTTCTCTCCCGCGATAATGTAGCACAAGTGGGTTGCATAAAAGATCGTTATGCAACACCCAGACACCGGCACACACCGCCCCGCTCGTCTCAGTTGACTCCCAGACAGCGAGAGGGGAGGGCTGCCTGTGGCTCTCTCTCGCCTGAGATTATGACCGGGTGGCCAAAATCTTCGTTTTTCACCACCCAAATGCTTTTCCCACTTATTTTAGCACTCTTGAAGGTTGATATATACATCATATATGTAAAATAAAAGCATACCGAATACAAATAATGCTTTTTATTGTAAATATAACGAATTCTGTCAGAATCCAGGGCTAGAAATGCACAAATAACTACCCTAGCACCTAGGTCTATATCGCGCTTGTCAGGTTAAGGGTTAAACACTCTAACCATGACACCATGTGACGCTTCTGCATAGTAGCCACGTGCGGGCATGCGCGTGCGTCGGCTGCCCAGCCGTTTAGAAACCGGCTGGTGGCAGCCGGCCGGCCGGCTTTTCCTTAGTATATATCCTACGACAATGTAACTAATGTCTGGGATATTCTTATGTTGTTTCACAGCTTGTAGCTGCCCTTATTCTTAACCAACGCATCTTAGTATATTTTATTCTCGATAGTTGATTGTTTCATTATAATATATAAGATGTAAGTCTAGTGAGAGTGGGAGGAGACGAGCGGGAGAGAGAGAGACCGGCTGGGGGACGTTGCTTCGCGCGGAGAGTCTAGCTTGGGACGAGCCTGATGTTGCCACATACATTTGATTGCAACGTTAGGCTTAGTTTCGACTCACGCACGGGGTAGACGATTTTGACCCGGCAACTGTGTTGAGTGTTGCCAAGCATGGGATGTATTCTGCATGCCTAGGGCGGGGTCCAGACAGATTCAAGACTCAGAGCCCACCTCACTGTCGTATCCTTCGGACCCCCTTGATATCTATCCCTCTCAACCCCACATAGAAACTTTCTCTCTTACTTTGTATACCTTCCTTCCACTACTTCACCAATCTATTTAATTATCCCATCCCCTTGATAGACCTTATATCTATTATTGTATTAACGACGAGCTCTCAGATAACTAGATATGATTTTGGGCCTTATGCAGAGACGTAATTGTTAATGAGACCTAGGAAGCTTTTTTGTTGTCTCATATTTGGTGGTTTCATGCTTGCTAGTGTGTTCTTGTGTCAGGTTAGCAGGGGCTAGACCGGAGGGGAGGCTTTTTGCGATCCTTTAAGTAAAGTCTGCTGGAGCGAGTCCTGTGGACCCGCACGACTTTACTAGGATACGCGTGGGAGTCTGGGGGAATTTTCTTGTCTGTGTCCCTGTGTGTCTAGTGTTGTGTTGTGTGAGGGCCCTTGCCTAGTCCACTCAGCACTGCGCTAGCACGTCTTGCTTTTGTTTTAGGGTCGCCAGGAGAGAGTCAGATACTTGGGATCTGAGTCTCTCAAGAGAGCACCCTTTCAATTAGAGTAATTTGGCGCACAGACTTGGGAACGTCCCTAGGCTAGAGCAGGTGGCTCAGCCCGGGTATCCGAAGCCTATAACCTTCCGGCTAGACCTCTGCCACCTGGCAGATTAACAGCTAGGGGTTTATCATCTCTGTATGCTTGTTATTGTGCCACAGTTTACCGTTTTTGTGAGCATTGTGAGTCTGGGTGTGGCTTAGAGACTCTGTCCGAGCAGGCTTGCCTGACTAAGAGTGAGAAGCACACCTGTATGTGGTTATGTTGCGAGTTGCTGCCTTTATTTAACCTGTTAAGCGCTAAATAGCCCTAGGAGCTAGGGTAGTTATTTATGCATTTCTGCCAAAAAATTCGATCTCACAGAATTTAAAAAAAAGTACATCAATGTCTTGGAAATAAGCAGCCACATCCGCCAATATATATATATCCACCCTCAAAAAATGTGGGTGTGGAGTTACGGTGGCTGCAAGTTGAAAAAAATGGGCTGATAGGCACGACATCCCCGAGCGAGCGAGTGAGTGTGTGTGAGTGAGTCAGGCGGGAGGAGAGAGAGAGAGGGTGGAGGCAAGAACGTGCGATTGATGAGAAGCAACGCTCTATATCTCGCCTAAAAAGCACCTTTATGGTTTCACCTGTTCATATTCATGAGTAAGGCAGCCCATGTGAATAATATACACTGATAAATGAAGCGCAGAGAGGCATACGGACGAATAATAGGCGAAATAAGAGTGGTGGATTGAGAAAGGTGGGTGGCGCGGGAGAGAAAAGGGTCAGATTACAGTAGGTAGGTGAGATTAGCGTGGGTATATGCACAAATGTAGACCTTTTAGACGCTTTGTGTTGTCGTTGCTATAATGTAAACAACGATAAGGCTTCTTGGATGGCGCAGTATGTTAGAGTAACCCGATATATCATTACACCATTTTTACGCACTATTTGCTTGCAACTCATGGATGAAAGGTTAATTATTTACTTGTAAATTTCTTTACTGTTTGTTCGTAATGATAGAATATGTTAGGTTATGTAAAAGTATTATACATACAAAATACTTCGATATACACAAGTGTATCGAGGGTATATATATTTTTTTTTTGTCAAGCATTCGTCTGCCCGAAAATACGTACGCACTAATCGCTGTCAGTATAGCGTGAGCTGTCATGGTCTAGTGGTTAGAGTGATGGACTGAGTTAGATGTAGGCCTAGAGACGTAGGCCTAGAGACGTGGGTTCGAAACCAGAGAGGTTATGGGGATATTTTTGGAGTGTTTATATCACTTGAAATTTTGTTTTTGTATATACTTAGGCCCTGCTATTCATAAAGTCGAAAACTTTGATGAATAGCAGAGCGTAAGTATGTTTTTTTGTGTTTATTTTTTTATTTATTTTTTGTTTTTTTGTTTTTTATTATTACAAAAGGTTGTTACAAAAGGTTAGTACATAAGAATAATATTACATAGGTATATATATAAATAAAACAAAATATTGCCTGGCTAATGAATTAAACTGAAATAATAAATGAAAATATTGCTTATATATACAGTATACTGTATACAATAATATACTGTATATATATATATATGTATATATATATATATATATATATATATATATATATATATATATATATATATATATATATATATATATATACAGTATATACCAAAACATATGAACGTATCCTACAACTATAATTTGTACATGTTATGATAATATTATCATGTTGGTCAGGTACGGGCAAGTAGGTAGGCAGGCAGGTGTTTTGAGATCACGTTGGTCAGGTACGGGCAGGTAGGTAGTGAGGTAGGTAGTGAGGTAGGTGGGTGGGGCAGGAGTTTGGCTGAGGAAGGGCGACACAGGTACCACTCCTAGTAGTACTTGAGTGAGTGGTAGTCCCTGAAGCACTCGCCCAAACACAACCCAACGTTGCATTCCTTGCACATTGATGTGACTCTGCTTCTTTTTTGTGGCTTTCTGGTGGAGTGGGCACAGACCTGGCACTGTACTTGCAGCCTCCGGGTGCCAGATAGCTCGGTGTGGATAGGGTAGTGTTTGTCATACCCATCAATGACTCTGTCTGGGAGGTTGACTGCACGGCGACCCCTGTGACCGGAGACTGGTTGGTGTTTTTGTAGGAGTTGGTAGGCGACGTTGTAAATGAACTCCCTGAACTTGAGTTTTTTGTTTGGGGCCATGTCTTTTTTGACCAGCCACATGTTGTAAGCGTTGAACATCGTGATGTCAACGAAGTGAAGGAAAAGCTTGTGATACCACTTCACTGTTTTTCGTAGACACTCAACGCCTGCAAGCTGGCAATCAGACTTGTCCACAAGGCGCATGTACTTGGTATAATCCACCACCATATCAGGTTTCTGGATAGACTTCTTGGTACGGTAGTGGAATTTACCAGAGTCCACTTGGGCATCTGTATGGACAGTCGAAAGCAGGTGGACTGGTCGCTTATCGAGCCACTTTACCGCCAGAACTTTCCCCGACTTCTCCAGCTGCTTGTAGTGCTCTTTCTTCTTTCTTCTTGGTGTTTCCTGTCTGCGGCGCCTTTGTTCCTCTGCCAAGTCGTCATCAGAAGCGGTGTCACTGTGGGAGGGGTTGTCCAGTTCTATGCGATTGCCTTGGAACTTAGGCATGAACTTCCTGTTAGTTCTGACAGTCCCACATGCCCCCGTTTTGTGGTCATGGAGGAACTGGCAGAGTGCAGGACTTGTATACCAATTGTCGGTGTACAATGTGTGCCCCTTGTTCAGGTAGGGCTCCAGCATCTTTTTCACAATGTGCCCTGACATGCCCAATGGGTCGTTGCCACTGACTTTTGGAATGTCTACATCAGTGCCGGTGTATACGATCATGTCGAGCACTATTCCACTTTCACAATCGCACAACACAAAAATCTTGATCCCGAACCTGTGTCTCTTCAAGGGGATGTACTGCTTGAACACCAGGCATCCTTTGAAAAGCACGAGCGACTCATCAATCACCAGGTTGGCAAAGGGGTAGAAGAATTTCCTGTACCTTTGCAACAACATGGTCAACACATCCCGAACTTTCCATATTCTATCAGCTCGGTTTGGATTATTATTGTCTGCCAAGTGCAAAAATCGCAGAAGCAAGAAAAATCTATCACGAGCCATATACTTCCGGAAAATTGGGGTGTTGATGATTGGGTCGTGCTTCCAATAATGCTCCATTACATGCTTCCTGCAGAGAGGCATGATTAGCAACAACGCAAAGAACACAAGGAGCTCAGGGACAGTCGTATCAACCCCTGCACGAATTCTTGCTCTAGGAGATATCATATCAATTCTTTCCCTCACCCAGGTAAAATAGCCATTGGTTTGGGAAACGAGATGAGATAATACCTCCTGGTCAAAAAATGCACAGAAGAAATCAGATTCCGTGGACTGGTCATTGCAGGGCCAGTCTGCTGTTGAACCAGCCAGATTGTCATTGAACTGGTGCAAATCTGGTTGGAAATGGGACCCTTCAGACCAGGCAAAATTATACGCCCGTGGGGGATCAGGATCAGCCCCTCCGTCAGCCACGTCGTCTGCGCCTTCGTCGTCAGACAGGTCTTGCTCATGGTTACGGTGCAGAAGTACATCGTCGTCTTCCGAATCCTCTGCACCTCCCTCATATTGGTCTTGATCCTCCTCAGACTCGCTCCCACTATCACCACCCCCGCCATAGTTCCTGGGATCGAAGGCTTCCCCTTCTGCAGCGTCGTCGTCAGAGGAGTCAGGAGGGAAGAGGAGGGCGTCAAACTTTGATGACGTTAGACCGGCTGCCAAAACTCTACGAGGCCCTCCAACAGCACCAGGGGCATGGGTGGCCGTGGGTGGTGGAGCAGGGGCGTGCGTGGGCGGTGGTGCAGGGGCGGCCGTGGTGGGCAGTGGTGCAGGGGCGGCCGTGGTGGGCAGTGGTGCAGGGGCGGCCGTGGTGGGTGGTGGTGGTGGCAACGCGGGGGTGGTAGAGGCGGGAGGTGTCGCCTTACTCCTTTTGAACTGATAAGGGTGACCTTTTCCCTTACCCTTCTTTCCAACTACCCCTGATGCTCCTGCATCCCCAGGACGGCCACTTGTACTTCCTGTGGTGGTGGTGGGCGCCGTGGGCGTCGTTGCCACAACTGTAGAGGCAGTAGTTGTTGTGGTAGCAGTTGTCAGAGCAAATGCTGAGGACAATGACCTCTTCGCACTCGTCGTGCTTGTTGCACGTGTCGTGCCTCTCCCAGCACGTGTCGTGCCTCTCCCAGCACGTGTAGGTCTTCTTGGCTGCACTGGCTCATCCTCCTCAGAAGTATATACGTAGGAGGGGTCCCTGGCACGTGTTTGTGTCCTGCCACGAGCACTAACACCGCCAGCAACAGGGTTGGGCGAGTCAACAGGGAGCGAGTCAGGGGAGCGTGTAGGCTCCATAGTGACTGAGAGCGTACTGTGTGTGTAGACAGTGTGGGGTGCGTGCGGCGGGTGGTTGTGGGTGGCATCGAGAGGTACCATGTCGCACTAAACGTGGCGCAATTTGTGACTCCCTAGACAGCTTGGCGCCGTTTTGGTACGCCTTTAAAAATCCTGCTTCCGTGTGGCCTATCGCGTTCCCTATAGGAAGCCTTCCGTGAGGCCTATCGCGCTTGCCGGGTTAATTATACCTATGCCATTATACACTGTATGGCCTATCACTAGTATTTATTCCTGCTTATGAGTTAAGAGTTCTCTAAATCCGAAACATACTTTCTTTGCTAAGCATCAGATCCTACAGTAGCCGCATGCAGTTTAGAAACCTGCATCTTGTCTACCGGTACGATGTTTTGAGGACTGTTTGCTTTCACCTTCTTTCACGCAAGGGTGATTAGTTGTATTAATTAACGTAACGTTAAATGTACTTTCTTCTAGTTTGTTATTAAATTGTTTCTGCAATTTAATTCCGTCATCTACCTTTTCCTTGATGCTTTAAGTCAACTTAATTGTGTGATCTTTTATATAGCCTGCTTGACTATCAGCAGTCTATAGTGCGTGCACCCTGTAACCGAGTCATAGGATACCTTGTTGTCCAGGCAGGACTCTTGACGGTTTAGGGTGGTTTGTTGCCTGGGTCTATAGATAAGGGTTGGATCTAGCGTTTTCCGTTGTTGCTTGTTGCCACATACCTAGTCCAATAGAAAGAGCCCAGTGTTTATATATCCCAGGACGTAACAAATGGCGACCTTGCATAGGATTTACTGAACAGAGGAATATAGTGGTCATTTGTTTTGAGATTCCTTATGATTAGAGGAATACAGTGGACATAGAGTTTTTTTTTGGAGCAACCAATATAACACATTAAAGACTTTAAATAACATTAGTATATACATACTTGCATAGGAGATAAGGCACATTCTATAACCGTGATAATTACTGCAGTATACAAACATGTCTAATACATCAGAACACAGTGATGGGTCAGGTCACGATACGGGCTCGGAGGGAGAAAGACCTGAGGAGTGGCTAGTCGATAGCGAGGAGGGTGCTAGAAGATGTTTAGAGGTGCCCCTTACCACTGCCAGGGTGTTGAAGCTGAATAAGTATGGCTTAAAGTGTGTGGCAGGTCTTCAGGGTCACCAGGGTTTAAGTGGCATGAGGAAAGATCAGCAGGTCCCCAGCCCCCCCTCCACTCTACCCCCATATCAAACGTCAGGGTGCCTGAATTTAGTACATACCCCCAAGTTGATGGTCAATGGCAGCGTGGAATTCAATCACAGGGACCCTCTCCATTAATTGCACCTTCCCCTCCTCAAGGGTTGACTCCAGATATGTTGTTTCGGCTTGAGATGGCCAAGGTTGAGGTTGCTAGAGCTCAGGTTGAGGCCGCCGAAAGACAGGTTAGTGTGCAGGCTGAGGTTGCTGCTAGAGCTCAGGTTGAGGCTGCTAGAGCTCAGGCTGAGGCTGCAGAGAGAACAGCTATCCGAGAGGCTGAACTGCAGGCAGAGTCTACTAGGTATCGGGCTGACAGGGAGCTGGAGAGATCTCGAGTGGAGGTAACAGGGCGAAATATTGGGGGAGGTAACAGACATCGGGACCAATCATTGTCGCACCTGCTTAAACTAGTTCCTGTGTTCGATGAATCATGTGTGACTGAGTTTTTTATGCGATTTGAGAAGAAGTGTCAGGAACACCAGTGGTCTCAGGAAAAGTGGGCAGCATTAGTTTCATCAAGACTCCTAGGAAAGGGGCTAAAAGCGTATGATGCACTACCTTTAGAGTCCTGTGTAGTTTATGATGAGCTAAAGAAGTCTGTGCTACGGGCCTATGAGTTACAACCAGAAACTTACCGCTTGAAGTTTCGGGGTGTTACTAAGGGCAAGGATAGTACCTTCCTAGAACACGCCCGGGACTTGTCTGATGCACTACAACATTGGCTGCTTTCTGAGAGGGCAGCTACTTTTGAGGAGTTGAGTGAGCTGGTTCTCTTGGAGCAGTTCTTTAAGTGCACAGGCGGGGACTTAACATTAAATATAAAGGAACAAAATCCTAGAACTCTCCAGGAGGCAGCAGAAATGGCTGACCTCCGATTGTCATTAATTCGAGGGTGCGGAGCAGCAGCTAGGAGTGAGTCGGGTGCAAAGGATCGTACACCTCCCCCTCCCGAGAATTTTGATACACATAAATACACAAAACCATCTAGCACTGACAATATAACTGAACATAAACCAAATACCGTCCCGTATAAGAAGTCTAATGGTACCTCCCACTCCCAAGGGAAACCAAAGAGTAAAGAGTGCTTTGCATGTCACAAGGAGGGTCACTTTGCAAATGTTTGTCCGAACAAGCCACCAAACAAGGTTGTGTCATTGGCCCGCAGCATAGGGGTTTCGCCTATATCTTCTGAGTTTGCCAAGGGTAGTTCGTCAGAGGTTGGGACACAGCCTGTGTTCAAGAGTCCGGAAGGCTCGAACCCTGTCCGCGACGTCTTTGGGATTCATAGAGGGCATGGTTTTGTGAGGTGGGCTGGCGAAAGGCGAGGAGTTAAGCTATTGCGTGATACTGGGGCTTCTCAGACCTTGTTAAGGAACTTTACTGGTAGACCGATTAATGCTGCTCGGGTGGTGGTAGTTCAGGGGATCAATGCTACGAAGTCCTACCCGCTGGTGCGGATGGAGCTGGAGGTGGATGGTGAGGCGAAGGAGCTGGATGTCGGAATTGTAGAGAACTTGCCTGTTGGGGGCATCGACCTCCTCCTCGGCAACGACTTTGTGGTGCCTGCTTCTAAGGTTTCACCCTTGGTCGTTGCCGAGAAGGCGGCCGACGTTAGTAGGGAGGAACAGGAGTGGGTTGAGAAGTGTAGCGTACAAACTATGGCGTGTGTTGTGACGCGTTCTCAGACATCCGGAGCCTTGCAGCCACCACCTCAGTCTATCAAACCGCAGAGGAAAGGTCACAAGAAAACGGGAAGTGTTGGTCAATTGGAGAGTTTTGAGCCCGCAGTGTTTCTTGGTGACTCATTATTGGCACCTATGTTAGAGTCTGGAGAGGCCCCGGGGCCTGTCACCGCTAGTGCAGGTGCAGGGCAGGAAGAGACTCTGCGACAGCATCGTTATGCGCAGCGTGAGGAAAGGATGGCTCAGCGGGACATTGGAGGTGGAAATAAATTATTTAAGATGAACTTGGATAATCTCGCACCTGCTGATATATGTTCCTTGCAGCTGGAAGATGCTGAAGTCAGGACGTGTGGTAATGGTGCTATCGAACTGGAGAGCGATGGGGATGCGCAGCCTGGTGATTTTTTCTTGTCCGAGGGGATCTTGTATCGGAGACATCAGGATCCCAAGAAAAAGTGGGATGGCGGGTCAGGATTAGTGGACCAGTTAGTAGTACCGAGGGTGTGCCGTGAGAGATTATTGAGATTAGCTCATGATGTGCCTTTGGCAGGGCACCTGGGGGCACGTAAGACGGAGGCAGCTCTGAGCAAGCTTTTCTGTTGGCCTGGGTTAAAGGCGAGTGTCGTGTCATGGGTGTCACAGTGTCACACTTGTCAAGTTGTTGGGAAACCCAATCAGGTCATCCCGAGAGCCCCGTTACAACCCATCCCTGTCATTGGGCCGCCCTTCAGCAAAGTAGTTATCGATATGGTTGGCCCATTGCCCCCCACTAGTGCCGGCAATAAATTTGTACTAACTGTAATGGATGTAGCAACACAGTATCCAAATGCTTACCCCATGCGCAACGGGATGGCTAAGACTGTTGTCAAAAACCTACTTGTCTATTTCTCTCGTTATGGCTCCCCTCAGGAGATCCAGTCTGATCAGGGATCCAGTATTACTTCTGCTCTGTTTAAGCAGACCATGCAGCAACATGGGATAGTGTCTGTGGTGTCATCTGCCTACCATCCCGAGAGTCAGGGAGTTTTGGAAAGGTGGCACTCGACTCTCAAGAGTATGTTGCGGTGTTATTGCATGGAAAATGGGAAGGACTGGGATCTAGGTCTCCCATACGTTTTATTTGCTGCGAGAGAAGTACCTGGGGAGAGCTTGGGATTTAGCCCGAACGAGTTGGTTTTTGGACACAGGGTCAGGGGGCCCCTCCACATATTCAAGGAGATCTGGGAGGGAGTCACAAAGCCATGCTCGCTTCTAAAGTATGTAGTTGAAAGCCGTGAGAGAATGCTAAAGAGCTTGGAGGTAGCAGGTCGGAACCTTAAGAGTTCACAAGCTCAGATGAAGGACAGATACGACCAGAAGGTGAAGCTGAGGGAGTTTGAAGTAGATCAGGAGGTACTGATACTACTGCCTCTGGTGGGACACCCCTTGTCTGCCAAGTATTCTGGTCCGTATCGAGTTGTAAGGAAGGTTTCTGATCTCGACTATTTAGTAGCTACTCCTGATCGTAAGAAAAAGAACCAACTTTGCCGTGTAAATCTGATGAAAGGGTATGTGAGGCGCCCCTCCGAGCCTCTCACTGTCCCGGTGTTGATCTGCAGCGATCGTGGTGGAGAAGGAGGAAGGGACAGTTAAGCTGCGGGGGAGGATAATTGGGATTGTCATGTTTCCGCGGATCAGTGGGCGGGGAATTCTAGACAAGTAGCTCACGAGTTGATATTGCACCTGCCTGAGCAACAGCGTGTAGCTGTGCAGCACTTGTTTGATTCAAACCCAGCTGTTTTCGCGGAGCATCCTGGCCTCACTACTCAAGCGGTGCATGATGTCGATGTTGGGGAAAACCCGCCCTTTAAATCAGTGCCATACCGTGTTCCCCCTATTAAATTACCAGCACTTGGGGAAGAGCTGGATTATATGCTGAAACGTGGGCTGATTTCTGAGGGTGCAGTAAGGTGGACTTCCCCCGTCACACTGCAGCCCAAACCAGATGGCAAGGTGCGGTTTTGTATAGATTTCCGCAGGTTGAATGGTTTAACCCCCACAAATGCCTACCCTCTCCCTCGCATGAACGACAGTGTGGATAAGATAGGAAAAGCCAAGTTCCTCACTAAGATAGACCTTGTTAAGGGTTATTGGCAAGTGCCCTTGTCTGAGCGAGCGTGAGAGGTGTGTGGGTTTGTGGTGGACGGTGCCACATATTGTTGCCATGTTATGCCATATGGGCTGAAAAATGCCCCTGCAACGTTTCAGAAATTAATGAACGACATTGTAGCCGACATTCCCAACTGTACGGTGTACCTAGATGATGTCATAATATACGATGATGATTTTAACAGTCACTGTGCTTACATCGGACAGCTTTTTAATAAACTGAATGAAGCAGGTTTGGTGGTAAACCTGGGTAAGTGCGATTTTGTCAAAGCCACAGTTTTGTACCTGGGGTTCGAGGTGGGGATGGGTCAGGTGTGCCCTCCACAGACAAAGATCAAAGCCATCGATCAGTTTCCCCAGCCTACGACTAAGAAACAAATCATGCAGTTTCTAGGTATGATAGGCTATTATCGTCGCTTCATCAAAGGCTATTCGACTGTACTTGCACCTTTAACTGACTTATTATCTAAGGACAAGAAGTTCCGGTGGTCTCCTGAGTGTGCAGAGGCGTTTTCCTTGGTGAAACACCTGTTATGTACCCACCCCATACTCAGGGCCCCGGACTTCAGCAGACCTTTTCAGCTGGCGACTGATGCCAGTCGCGTGGGGACTGGGGCTGTCTTGTTACAGACAGATGATGAAGGTATCGAACATCCAGTGAGTTTTTACAGTAACAAATTCAATAGTGCACAAAGGAATTACTCTGTAATTGAAAAAGAACTCCTGGCGATAGTGCTGGCGCTCAGGGACTTCGATGTATATGTTCCTGCTTTCGGACCAGTCGTAGTGGTTTATACCGATCATCACCCTCTGAAATTCTTGAATCAGTTTCATAACCGGAATATGAGGCTGACCAGGTGGTCACTCATGCTTCAGGAGTATAATCTGGACATACGCCCTATTGCCGGTTCTGATAACGTGATAGCGGATTGTCTATCAAGGGTGGATGATGTTGGTTAGACTGCCAGAGGATTGAGGGTTGAGTGTGGAGGAAAATAGGCTGTCACTGTAGTTCAGCCGAAAAAAAACAAATTAAAAAAGCAAAAACCTTATAAAAACTCTTTATTTTTTTTTAACGTGTAGAATTTTGTATAAGATGTTGTAGCAGTATCTAAGTTGAATGTTTTCGCTTATTGTCGCTAAGTTAGTTGGACTTGCTCGGAGCGCAACAGTCTTTATTTTTTTTATATATAGTGCCTTGTGTCGCCACAGTGTGTGGTACTATGAGAAGCTTTCTGTTAGATATGAAGAACTTAGTCAAGGGTCTTATATCTTGGGGGAGGTGTGACGTTTCTGCATAGTAGCCACGTGCGGGCATGCACGCGCGTCGGCTGCCCAGCCGTTTAGAAACCGGATGGTGGCAGCCGGCCGGCCGGCTTTTCCTTAGTATATATCCTACGACAATGTAACTAATGTCTGGGATATTCTTATGTTGTTTCACAGCTTGTAGCTGCCCTTATTCTTAACCAACGCATCTTAGTATATTTTATTCTCGATAATTGGTTGTTTCATTATAATATATAAGATGTAAGTCTAGTGAGAGTGGGAGGAGACGAGCGGGAGAGAGCGTCCGGCTGGGGGATGTTTCTTCGAGCGGAGAATCTAGATTGGGACGAGCCTGATGTTGCCACATACATTTGATTGCAACGTTAGGCTTAGTTTCGACTCACGGACGGGGTAGACGATTTTGACCCGGCAACTGTGTTGAGTGTTGCCAAGCATGGGATGTATTCTGCATGCCTAGGGCGGGGTCCAGACAGATTCAAGACTCAGAGCTCACCTCAGTGACCCCTTGATATCTATCCCTCTCAACCCCACTTAGAAACTTTATCTCTTACTTTGTATACCTTCCTTCCACTACTTCACCAATCTATTTAGTTATCCCATCCCCTTGATAGACCTTATATCTATTATTGTATTAACGACGAGCTCTCAGATAACTAGATAGGATTTTGGGCCTTATGCAGAGACGTAATTGTTAATGAGACCTAGGAAGCTTTTTTGTTGTCTCATATTTGGTGGTTTCATGCTTGCTAGTGTGTTCTTGTGTCAGGTTAGCAGGGGCTAGACCGGAGGGGAGGCTTTTTACGATCCTTTAAGTAAAGTCTGCTGGTGCGAGTCCTGTGGACCCGCACGACTTTACTAGGATACCCGTGGGAGTCTGGGGGCATTTTCTTGTCTGTGTCCCTGTGTGTCTAGTGTTGTGTTGTGTGAGGGACCTTGCCTAGTCCACTCAGCACTGCGCTAGCACGTCTTGCTTTTGTTTTAGGGTCGCCGGGAGAGAGTCAGATACTTGGGATCTGAGTCTCTCAAGAGAGCACCCTTTCAATTAGAGTAAATTGGCGCACAGACTTGGGAACGTCCCTAGGCTAGAGCAGGTGGCTCAGCCCGGGTATCCGAAGCCTATATCCTTCCGGCTAGACCTTTGCCACCTGGCAGATTAACAGCTAGGGGTTTATCATCTCTGTATGCTTGATATTGTGCCACAGTTTACCGTTTTTGTGAGCATTGTGAGTCAGGGTGTGGCTTAGAGACTCTGTCCGAGCAGGCTCGCCTGACTAAGAGTGAGAAGCACACCTGTATGTGGTTATGTTGCGAGTTGCTGCCTTTATTTAATTATAACTATGCCATTATACACTGTATGGCCTATCACTAGTATTTATTCCTGCTTATGAGTTAAGAGTTCTCTAAATCCGTAACGTACTTTCTTTGCTAAGCATCAGATCCTACAGTAGCCGCATGCAGTTTAGAAACCTGCATCTTGTCTACCTGTACGATGTTTTGAGGACTGTTTGCTTTCACCTTCTTTCACGCAGGATTGATTAGTTGTATTAATTAACGTAATGTTAAATGTACTTTCTTCTAGTTTGTTATTAAATTGTTTCTGCAATTTAATTCCGTCATCTATCTTTTCCTTGAAGCTTTAAGTCAACTTAATTGTGTGATCTTTTATATAGCCTGCTTGACTATCAGCAGTCTATAGTGCGTGCACCCTGTAACCGAGTCATAGGATACCTTGTTGTCCAGGCAGGACTCTTGACAGTTTAGGGTGGTTTGTTGCCTGGGTTTATAGATAAGGGTTGGATCTAGCGTTTTCCGTTGTTGCTTGTTGCCGCATACCTAGTCCAATAGAAAGAGCCCAGTGTTTATATATCCCATGACGTAACAACCATCAAGACAGTTAACTAAGCTGTCCTACATGTGTACAAGTTAATTTCCTAATATTATATATACCAGCTTTGCTACATTGAACTATTTATCTAAATGGCAGTTAAATGCATACAGGACGACCACAAAGATTCAAATAAATACAAACAACATTTAGGAAGAACGTCTACCCATTGTAAGGTTACATACCCATTCAATTACTCCTTTTGGCTACCATATATCCTACATAAGCTTAAACAAATCGTCTAAATGTAGCTGAAATCATATAAACAAGACGTCATTGGTACAGTAAGTGTTAACAACCTTTGACTCCCATATTTTTACTAAGCTGTATCCAATCGTTAAATGGTACCCCTCAGTCGAGAAGCTGGGTGTGACTGTACTGGAAGGCAATGTATTGATCACTGTACCAATGAGCAGAACCAGGTTGTATATCAAACTCTTGCCTGCAGCAGCCCCTATTTTTCTGGCTATAATATAAAAGACACGTAAGCTATTTTCAATGTAACTGGATCCGCTGTTAGTCCTCCTCTCCCCCACCCACCAAGAATCTGCCCCCTCATACACACTCAATCTCTCTTTCTCTCTCTTTCTATTCGTGCCAGCTCGTCACAATTGGCTCGCGTCGCCTGGATCATCAAAGTTTAATTACATAAAACGCCCAGTGATCCGATTTACGTCCGCTCGGCTTCCTTAAATATTAGCTGAGGTAAAGTTGGAGGGAGTGAAGGGGGAGAGGAGGCGAGGAAGATGAGGGTACGTGAAAATAATGTAACCCATAGTGTACCGGCGACGTTTGGACGATTTTGTGCAGTTGAAGAAGGATCTGTGGTAGTAATAATGGTTAAATGAGATAATTCGAAGCCTGTTAATTTGATGGAGGGCCTTTTTAGACAGCCCACAGTTTTAGTAGTAATCATGCTGATTTTTAGGGTGAAGGGAAGACCCAATGTATGACTGGATGAATAGAGCTAGAGGTATTAGACAGTGGTACCAGAAGTTTGACTAAGGTCTAGCTTGGCCAAATTTAATGCCACTATTATTTCCTTTTAGAAACTGAATTCTAACTCTTCTCTGGCATGGTTTAAATTATATCCATAGCATTACAGAGGTCATGTTTTAAGAAGACCGACCAAACCCACACCTACACACATGCATGTATAGGACCTTTTGGAACTAATTGTCACAGATTCCAGCGGAAGGAGGGGTTATTCAACTAAAAAAAAAAAAAAAAAAAACATAACATAAAGGCACTGTAATACTATGGAAGTTAGACATGCCAGCTCACAATGCTAGATCAATTAAATAACTCAGGCCCAACTATATTCGTATAATAACGTGCCGGGGCTGAAATCTGGTGACCTAAAAGGTCCAATTGGTTCCCTCAAAAATAAGCAGAAATAAACGTTGTCATTTCGCAAGCAAGTGAAAACAATAGTCCAACTACAAATACTCTTTCATAATAAGTAAGACATTTTTGTCTGCAGATTGACAAGGGTTAAAGTATAGTTACCCCAAAAAGAACCGCCAGAAAATACTCGTGGGCATGAATGTGAGGAACCAGGCACCAGGATCAGAGCTCGTAAAGTGGGTTCAAGGTCAGGAAGCCTGAAACATTTTAGAGTCATGAATGTTTCTCTCGGAAGATAAAACGTCCACACAAATATTTACATATTCATTTTACAAGATGGGATTCCGAATGAAGTGTGTTTATGTGTATTCATAATTGTATTTATTATTGTAGTTTGACAGGAATTGAGTTTTTGGCTCATAGTGTCCCGCCTCCTAGACATTATCATCAAGGACAATTACCCATATCCTTGCTCAAGGGAGATGGTAACCGCCGCTAAGTCTCAGAAAACCTTCATCAACCTGAGCGAGATTTGAACCCTGGTCTGCTGGGTTGCAGGCAGGGTCGGTACCATTGTGTGTGTGTGTGTGTGTGTGTCTGTGTGTGTGTGCTTCCGATATATTCCTGGCCTAGTGTTAACAAAATAATGACTAAAGCGGGCAACACGCCAGAACTGTTGTCGTTGGTATTTAATATTCAGAAATGTTCTAGCATTTGGTCTGGTATATTTTGTTTTGTTATGGAAAACTAGACTGATGTTACATTAAGGGAAGGGCACACATTCGTGGTCCGATTTTAGCTAAAAAAATATGGGTAAAAGAATCATTTGATAACACTCAAACACAATTATTAACTCCCTACTCCCCCCCCCCCCCACCTCCACGTACCCCCCCCCCCCCCCACCCCCCAATTTACACATATATTTATTATTTTATATTTTGTTGTATTTGTTGTGGAGGTGTAAATCATCTTGTAGGCTAGGGTGAAAGGTGTTGTAAGCCTCCCCCCAATATCCCTCAAATTTAACATGCGTGAATAAATATATGTAACTACTAAGATTACTGGATATAAGCTTTAGTCATGTCTGGCAAACGTGTTAAGTTGGAATGTGTGATTGCGGTATGTGTGTGCAAGGTGACAACTGCTTCCCTACCATGGCAATAAGTCCACAACCGTTCGCGGGTGTGGCCTGCCAGGTATCCCTCTGAGTTAGACAGCTATTTGAAGTAATAGCGGTATGTATTTTCTTACTAGTGCATCATACAAATGACTACCACAAAGTGGTAGCTGAAACAATTACACGCTATGGCTGTCTTGTCACGATAACACACAAATATTCATTTCTCAGAGTCTATATTTTCGACCTTCTTCTGTACATTTCACGCATATGTATTGCACGATTCCCTCAACATTTTGTACAATTATTACAGGATGATATAGGGATATCCCTGTTTCGTAATATAAAACACAAATTATTTACATTCCATTGCTATTTTTCGAGAAAACATTTGGATAGTAGCATTTAAGATACACTCACTTAAATTACTTAGGTCACTCTTATGGTCACTCTTTGTCAATCTCATTGTCACTATTTGATCACATTGAGTTCCATGAGCATTCTACAGATATATACAGTATATATATATAGTCCATGAGCCAAGACCCGAATTTTGGGATATCGGTACCACCCGGGGTGACTAATTCTCTTAGGTGTTTTTAGCTTGCTACATGTCTCTAGTTTATGTTTTGATATGATAGCCCTTGCACATTGGTAGCTTAATGGTCGTTATCACTTCTTGAATAGACATACCCTACCGAAAATTCCGAAATTTTTTAAAATGTCAAATTTGGGGACAGGAATGCCTAAATGTCAACAAAATGCATATAGTAATTGTCACATTTAATACAAGTCCTGTAAATACACACTAAGCATGCCATGGGCTTGTACATACTATTATGGCAAATTACTACTCCTAAATATCATCTACGTCAGACTCGGAATCTGACTGTTGTGCCACCGGCTCTTCTTCAATAGCCTTGTTCTAACATGTCTGTAACCTGCACATGTCCGTGCATTTTAGACCATTGCTGAGGCAAGTACACTTAGGGAGTTCGCATGACCGCACACACTTGCAAGACAGTAGCTGCATAACAGCATCTGGTGCTGGTGAGCCTCGCATCCAGTTGACGGCAAGCTTACCGTCCTCATCTGTCATCCAACCGCAGTCTGTTGGGTTCGCAACAAATGGCTGGCTCTGAAGACTTCTCCTCCAGATCGCAGCCTGGTAGTTTGCACGCAGTGCATGCATGAAGAGGCAGTCCTCACAAGGAGGGAGTTGACTTGACTCTACCTCTCCACGTCTTGCACAGAACAGCTCATACCGAAGCTTGTTTACCTTAGTTGTGTGGGTAGATGGTAGGTACATGTGGCAGGTGATTTCCTGTAGCTTCTCAAAGAGTTCAGGAGACACTTCCCATGAGCGTCCAAGTTCGTGAAAAGCATGCTGGTATGTCTTGTCCATCTTCACCTGCTTGAGTGTCGTCATCTTCCCTCGGCCAGCGAATGCACTGACGGTATCACAGCCTGTAAAGGCATGCATACCAATCAATGAATCACACACGCTGCCTCCCAGTGTGCGGCTCAGTGTGGTGATATCCAGGAATCTTGTCCGGTTCTTCGTCCCGCACTTCTGGAACAGATGGGATGGGATCTTGTGGCACATGCCAAGACACAACACCATGACGTCTGTATCTTCTGCAGTGATGATGACAGACTTGTTCCCAGATTCTGCTGCATGAAGTGCATGGAGAAGAAGGCGTGTGTCTGCTTCTTCTTGAGTTGACTTAAGCTCAGGAGCCTCTTCCCACTGCTCTTTGGTGATCTTGAAGCAGCGCTGCTCACATGTGACATACAGCTCCTTGTCCTTGAGCTTCTCCCTGTGCTGTGGTGCCTTCCATTCTTGTACCAAGAACTTGATAAGACTTGCCTTGTTGGAGGAACTACCGAGTAACTTTCTCCACTGCTGGATGTTGTGCCCAGGTTGAATGTTCTTGAAATGAATTCCTGTGCCTGCACTTCTTTTGGCTCGTTCTGCATCCTTGATGGATGTCTCCTTGTAGATATCAAACACAACATCAATGCGCCTGCTCTTAGCACCTTCATGAACAGCGTGACTCAGTGCTGTACCTGCAAGCTGTGAAAAAGTTTTGTCGTTTCCCTTCAGTTTGTGGACCAGGCTCATCCCATCAATTATGGTAGCAGAGGGCTCGGGTATCACTTCTGCAGGAGAAACATTCCTCTCTAACTCCTTTGCGAGGGCAGCCTTGTTGGTCTTGCGGAGAGACCCATCACCGCTGGCAAGTGCCCAAGGCAAAGGCCCCAGGGGATGAGCCAAGACATCACTCATTTTGAGCTTTCTGTTCTCGGCAACAAGGATCATCTGGCCAAATAGGTTCCTGTCAGCCTTTAAGATAACCTCCTTGGCATGGTCTTGTGAGCGTGGCTTCATTCTGATGTTAGTGAACGTTCTCAGTTTCGTCTTCGTCATCGTGTCATGAAACTGTATAGTTGGCGTATCGATCTCCAGGCGCTCTTCCTTGAAGGCTTGATATGCATCCTCTCCTATTCTGTAGGCCCCTAGAAGGTCTTTGACAACTTCTGGTGGTGCCATAGTCGCAGTTGACAAACTGACAAGATCTTCTTGCTCTGCGTTGAAGGGGTTCAACCAGCTGGTCTCCATCAGTTGAACTAAAGATTGGACATCGGCCTCATCTCTTCTAATCCTGGGCATCTGTAGGTCTGGGTGGCTGAAGTCAGTATACTTTTGGCCTACTACCATAGTCCTGAGCTGCCTTAAGTACCTGCTGCGATACTCCGATGTCAGGTAGTACCTGGCGACAGCTCCGCCTTTCAGGCTGAAGCCTTTTGTGCCCCCTGGTGTCTGGGTGTCTTTGTTGATCGTCTCTTCGATTGTCTGGTCCACAGGGATCCGTCCAAAGGGATTCTTGCTACCGATCTGGACCGAAAAGCCACCTTGCATGAAGTGTTCATGGACCTCTGGGTGTTCAATGGGCAGTCGAGACATCAAGGCATAGTAGTAGGTTAGGAACCGGGCATAGTTCACTTTGTCATAGGCAAAACACCACGGTATCATCTGTCGGATTGCTCCTAGGTGGAGCATCCAGTTGCCTTCTCTGGAGGCTCGAATTAAGTTCAGCATGATCTCAACCATGTCCAGGTATGACATCCAGAATGCTGAGAGGTTGTGTTCATCTCTGAGGGTCTCAAGATAAACTTGGAAAAGCTTCATGATATGTGTGCATGATTCACTCTCCATCAGCTCTTGAAAGAGTCCCTGAGACACATTGCTGTGAAAGCTGTTGATGTCCTTCAGTGTTTCATCTAGATGGTGTATGTCCCTTGAATGGTTTTCTTCTAGCCATGAAAGGAAGCCTTTCCATGCAAGCCTCATCAGTGCTTCATACACGAGCTTGTGTAGTCTCACTGCTCTGTTGTACCTCTTGCCGTTCATCACTCCTGACACTGATCCTTCTGCGATGATACCTGATTCCACACACAGATCTCTAAGACCTGCATCTTGAAACCTCTTTCCTATGGTGGAGATGAGATTACAGATTGTGTGGAAGACGCCCATCCTGATGATAATGTTCTTGAACTTCTCTTGTTTCCAGATAACTTCGGCAGCTTTGGCATAGAGTGCTTGATCAAACACGCACACAATCTTGTTAAGCTGTAAGGACTGCATGATAGCATGCGTTTGTTCCAAGATTTCATTAACGGTGGACATTTCTGTTGCGGGAGCATTGATAGTGGGCAGGTAGCTTACAGTGTCCTGAACCACTGCAATGTCTCTGCGCATTTTGATGTTGAACCCAGTCCAACTGCTGATGGACTGGTCCTCATGGTCTGACATTCGAGTAAGAAGCCAGATATGGTTCTTTGTCTTTGAATCCTGGACTTCCTTGGTAGTGTCGACATACGCAGTCTCAATCCTAGGTGTCCCTGCCCGCCGCCCAACATTGTATATTGGCAGCATTGATGATGTCTGAGTGATGCTTCTTATCTTGGACTTGGTAATCTCTGGCAGGACTTTCTCTGGCACAGAGCCTGCAACCTTGGACTGGACAGCAATGCCATTGACTCTATGAGAAGTACCTGCTCCACTTAGGGTCTCTTCAAGTCGGTCAATGTTATCCCAGGCCAGGGTTGTGAACACACCAGGGTAGATGTTTGCTGGCAGTGGAATGTCATCCTTTGAGCATTCCAGCTTCTGGATACAAAGGGCTGTATCGATCTCCTCAAACATTGAGTAAGACACACAGTGACCAAGACGATTCAGAGTTCGGATCAGTTCTGTGTTTCCTGTCAAAGACTTTACAGCATTGGTCAGCAGTACGTGCTTGGGTGGTTTTGTCTTGCCACTGGTAACAGCAAAGACCAAGTCACTGCCAAAGGAAGTGGCAAGACGTTGAGCTCTTTCAGAGGGAGTTTCACACTCACACTCTCCTGTCAGCAGGGTGTGCAGGAATTGAGTGACTGCTGCAGGAATGACATTCTGATCTGTATCGGGAGGCCATGGCTGACTCACATCTTGTTTATTGATCTCATTCCTCAGCTGCATTCCTGCTTTGGTTAAGACATCTTCAGAGTTAGCTGCTCTTGCTTCTTGCAGGTCTTTTGCCATTTTGTGTGCTTGCCGGGCAAGGTCGTCCATTGAGAGGCTGCGTGGATAGATTAGAAGCTTTCCTTTCTCATCTGGGACAAAGCGTAGTGATTCTCCAAACTCGGTTTCAATCTTTCGGCGAACATGTTTCTTTGTCGCTGGTTTCAGTTGGATAATACCACGGGACATCATGGATCTCTCAAGCCTAGATGTGAGGTTTGTCATAGGCAGTACCTCTGGGTTGGGGAATAATTTGGTCCTTATATACAAGCAGAGTTCCTCGAGGGCTTCTGTCTCAACCTCTTCGTAGCGTGCTTCCTCGCTTTCTTCCTGATTTTCACCTGCACCCGACCTGGCGGCCGCTGGGAAATCATCTTTTGTGAAGAGTTTGTAGCACGACTTGTGGTAGTGACCCTCTGCAGCAACAAGGTCTCTGCTAACTAAACCAAGGATTCTCTGGTTGAGTTTCCTTATTGCTGCTCTGCGAATCTTCTCATCTGCTCGTAGCTCAACACACTGTATGAGTGGCTCCCTTGTCTTTGTTGTTTTTATGTACTTGCTTGACTTCTCGCAGAAGATACATACTTTGGCATACACCCTGCTAGTACTAGGGGCATCCCTTGATGCCCTCCTCCTGGGGTCGACGCTTGCTGATTCTATCTTGACACCCTTGGCAAGGATAGAATCCAGTGACTTCTTCATTGTAAAGAGACTACGACATTTACGGTGATAATGTATGTGTGGTATTCCTCCTTCTTCAAGGCCCTTGGCTGCTTCCAGGACTGGATCATGCTGCCTGATTTCTGCAGCCCTGAGCAATGTGTTCCAGGAGTCCAAATCCTGTGGTGACACCAGAGCATCGCTGTCATCATCAGAGCAGTGGATGATACAGTCGATCCGTGCTCTCTTCCTCGCAGATGGTTCCATCCTGCCGTCAAACAGTCGACACACACCTGCAAAAAATATCACCATTAAACCATGAACAAACAAACACATTACATGGAAACCACTCTACATATGTTTGCTCCTTCCAATAATAAATTATCCCCAAAATATAACAAAAAATCCCCAAATATGAAATAAACCCCTAAATATGGAGAAACTTGAAATACACATCGGAATAATTCTTGTAGAGAATCAAATAAGCTACAAGAGCTGTTAGAATATATTTTTCAATGTTCCCCATATTTAAGGATTTATTCTAGATTTAGAGGAAAATACCCAAAATATAGAGTATATTCCGAAATATGAGGAAATTTGAAAAATACCTAGGAACAACTCTGGTAGAGAATATAATTATACATAGGTGTTCAAAGTTTCGCGATGATTGTGTGATGGATTTTAAAGAAAATGAGGAAAACGCCGAGCGTCACGCTAAAAATCTTTATTTTTGGGTAGCGCCCCTATTGCATCAAAAAAATTAGACTAAGCTACCAGTGCGAGAAGGCTATCATATCTTAATGTACTTACAGTCACTCTATAAACATTTTAGTACCATTCGTGTTTAGTCACCCCAGGTGGTACCGATATCTGGCCTGGCTCATGGACTAATATATACTGTATATACATATAAATCGCCGTCATGGTGGGGGCTTACTTTGGCTGTTTCGTCAGGTTGTAGGTCTTGCATATATTGCAGCTGTCGAAGGCGGCTCTTTAGATGTACTAAAGATTGGTCAAAATTGGAAGAGGGCTCGTAAGGGACAGACAGATGACGTAGAGGTAGGAGTAAAGGTGGTACTCCAAACACACGTTCATGGGATGAAATGCCGTCTTTTCTGGGGTAGGTATTTATCCCCCACTGGACTATTTTCACTTGGCTGGGCCAATCCTTGGTGTTTATTTGTTGCAGGCGTGTTCTTCTTTGGTTTGCAATTGTTCGGTGGCTTTTTTCACAAAATGAGTTACCCTGAGGCCAATACAGGGAGCAGTGGCTAATTTTGAATCCACACATCTGGGATAGTTGGGACAATATATGACTGGTGAATTCAGGGGCATTATCAGAATGAATAGCTTAAGGTAATCCAAAATAAGGCAAAACGTGCTGTATCATTACTTCAGCTACTGCTAAAGCTGAATATTCTTTTGCTGGACATGCAATTAAATATTTCGAGTAGGTGTCCACATAAGTGATAATGTATTTATAGCCTTGATTTCCTTCCATGGGTCCCATCACATCTACTGCAAGCAGTTGCCATGGATTGGACGCTACTAATTTTCCTGTAGGTCTGGCTGTACGGGTCCTGTCCTTGCCCAATGCTCAGGCTCTGCAGGCTTCCGTAATTCTTTTAGCTGTGATGTAAGGAGAAGGAGTCCAGTACACTTGTTGGAAGGTAGCAGTTAACTTCCTCTGGGCTAAATGAATGCCATTGTGCATATGGATGGATTGCATAATTGAGAGTGCTGCATTTGGTGTTATAACAATTTTTCCGTCTGGCGTGAACACATTATCTCCTCTACTGGTGAGTTGGGAGAAAATACTCCTAGGCATCCAGTCTGTTATTTCTTGTCGTTGAAATTGTTCTTGTTAGTCTTGATCTAATGAGTCTTGATGATGGATTGCTAAAATTGACTGAATCTCAGTGTTCTGGCTGGAGGTGTCCTTGAATGAGTTAGTTGGAAGTCTGGATAAAGCATCAGCGTTAGTATGGAGTTTTCCTGGTCGATAAGCAATTTCGAAGTTAAACACTTCTAATGATTCTCTCCACCTGACGGTCAAGGTGTATTTGGTGTCAGATTTACGTAGCCATTGGAGGACGTGGTGATTGGTAATGATGGTCAACTCAAGTTGATCTATCTCAATAACATAGGGACATGTGGATACCATTGGTTTGGCTATGGTGAAGGCAATTCTTAATCTAAAAATACACTGAAGTTGTTTATCTTAGCACACAGAGATTCTCGATCTCTCGATATGGCCCTTCTATTTTTAAAGGGTGGCATGGTTGCCTAATGAATTATCTGGCTTTTCTTAGTCTGCAGGCCATAGGTTTATTATTTATCACTTTGGTTACACTATTCCCAGTCTTCCCGGGAGGTGCTGTAGAGGGGGTGCTGGGATTCCCATCGATGTCGATATTGCAATGGTTCTTGATGGGGAACTTGCATAAATAGTTCCTCACTATATTGCAAATTGGGCTGGAGCTGAGTATATGCCTTGGACGTTTGTCTCTGTACCTGCCATTGGAGGAGCAGGGGTCCCTGTGATTGGCCCGGGCTCGAACTCCTTTCTCGGGCAGACTGACTTAGACACCCGGAGATTAGAGCATGGGTAGGTCTGGGAAAAGGGGTAGGCTGACCTATTCTGGCAGGTATTAAAGCCTGAGAAACTGGTCGGGTCCTATTGTCTCTCTCCTTCTCTTGGTGATGTCTTCTGTTCCTCTTCGTTTCCCTGATCACAGCTATTCAGGTGTTGTTAGGCTGCTCCTTTCCCGGCATGATCAGGGTGTCTACCGGCATAGCCTTGCCCTGGTTTTCCAACCCCGTCATCTCAGTTATTATTGTTTAGTTTCCTCCCTAGACCTCCATTTTAAGCTGTAAAAAACATCCCCAAGACCCCTTCAAAATAAATTTGTAAATTTTTCGATAGAAAAATTGACCGGCCGAAGGCCGGTTCCTGTTACAATTACAGGCTTGCTATCGCTTGCCAGGATAGAATCGACACCAAAATTGAATGAAAGGTCATACAATTGACAACAAAATAGGGTAAAATGTGTTAAATCGTCATACTAATGGGCAAACATATTAAATTCTTAAATCTAATGGGGCTAAACATAAGGGCAAAGGGTGGGTGTGGGGGGGGGGGGAAAGGGGGGCAAAACAAATAGACAATTTTCCCTTAACGTAGGTGACATCGTTATTCAAGTAAACATAAGAATGCAACCACAAGATGAAGGTATTGTTACCTCTTTCTGTACCGGTGACGTCTTATATATTTGATTATACATCTACATTCAGACGATTGTATGAAGCTTAGGATGGATATGTGGTAGCTAAATGAATTAATTGAGATAGTCTGTAGCCGTTTAATGATTAGACGTATTTCCAAAGCTGAATACAATCACCGAATACTTGCCACAATATGATGAAAAGGGCGCCGCCGGTACAGAAGAGGTTAAGAGTATCACTGGTACTAAAAATACCTGGTAATGGCACGCTCAAAACACTTATCATACTTCCATACTCTCAACTTTGAACATTTAAATTAAAATAAACAAAAATAACAATAATATTATTAACAATAATAATAATATTATTAATAATAACAATAATAAATGTAAATATGTAATTATAGATAAATATACTAAAGTCCTTCACATGCATTAACATTAGCCGATTTGATTATTAATTCAAAGTAATTAACAATATGTGACTTTGTATAATTATACAGAAAGGAAAATATAGTTGATATTGAATATAAAGGTTACGACTTTTGACTCGCTCCATCTGGAATTAAAAAACCAGTAAGGTAACAGAAAAGTGACACGAGAAAGGGATGACAAAAACAGAAGAAAAAAAGTACAATCATTGTGAAACAGGCTGTGGGAATGGTGAGATGATAAGATCATTGAAAATATAGAAAATGTTATTTACACACATAAACAGTATACACACACAATCTGAATATGATAAAAACACATACAAAATGAGAGCTGGAAATTTGCTCTCGTTCAACCTGTCCGAAAGAAGGGTGACCGCTCTCAACCCTCCAACTATCGTCCAACTGCTCTCATCTCTTGTATCTCTAAAGTTTTTAAAACTATTCTTACTTCCAAATTTCTTAAGTAGTTATCTTCTCATAATCTGCTCTCAGATCGCCAATATGGTTTCCTTAAGGGTCGCTCCACTGCTGATCTTCTTTCATATCTTACTAACTCTTGGTCATCCTCCGTTTGGGACTTCGGTGAGACCTTTCTATTGCCCTAGGCATATCGAAGGCCTTCGATAGAGTATGGCACAAATCTCTAAATTCTAAACTAACCTCCTTATGTTTCTATCCCTCCATCTGTGCCTTTGTCTCTAATTTCCTTTCCGGTCATTCCATAGCTGCAGTTGTGTACGGCCATCATTCACTTCCTCATCCTATCAACTCCGGTGTACCTCAGAGTTCTGTCCTATCTCCAATTATCTTTCTAATATTCATTAATGATTTTCTCAACTGTACCCTTTGTTCTATCCATTCATATGCAGACGACTCTACCTTACACTATTCAATCAGTTTTCCAGAACGTCCCAGCAAACAATCCCTCAAAGACAAACATTATGAAGCCATACAACACTTATCTTCTGATCTAACCACCATACCCAATTGGGGCAGAGAAAACCTTGTTGCCTTTAATGCTTCCAAAACCCAATTTCTCCATCTATCTACCCGTTGTGAAGTCCCAGAGGACTATCCCTAATACTTCAACAAAACAAAAATCAACCCTTCATCTTCTCGCAGTATTCTCGGTGTCTCTTTCTCTTCTGTTCTCGCTTGGAAGGATCATATTACCAGTCTTGCTAATGCGGCCTCCCAGAAGCTGGGAATGCTCAACCGTCTCAAGGGGTTCTTAACCCCTGCACAGCTTCTTGCTTTGTACAGGGGCACAGTGCGTCCTTGTATTGAGTATTGTTCACATGTGTGAACTTCTAGACAAAGTAGAGAGGAAAGCCTTTCGTACTATTAACTCCTGTCCACTCACCGATTCTCTGCAATCTCTCTCTCTCTTTCCCGCAATGTTGCATCTATCTCGCTATTCTATCGCTACTACAATAATCAGTGTTCCTCAGAGCTCTCTCAGTATATACCACCCCCTCTACGTAGGGTACATTGTACCCGTCTTGCAAAACAATCCCACCCGTATATCTGTGATCCTCTCCAACTCAAGAGTGAAACGATACTCCCTATTTTCTTCCATTCAACAGTTGAGCTCTGGTACTCTCCCTGAATCCATCTTTCCCTCATCTATCTATCTATCTATTGCCTGACGCCGTGATCCCCGAAGGGGTGGCCACGAACGAACCGCCCCATGCACCTCTGTCCCCAGTCAGTCGATGCCCCTCCTTCCAACCAGCACCGCCTTCATCCATATACTTCCTCACTCCATCTTTCCACCTCTCTTTCGGTCTATTTCTCACTCTCTGTCCTTCCACCTCGCTCTCGTACACCTTCTTAGTCATTATCTTGCTTCCCATACGTTCCATATGGCCGAACCATCTCAAGGTGTTCCTTTTCACACTTTCCAGCACATCTACCTCCACACCCCACCTCCTTCTTACTTCCTCATTTGTCTGTCTATCCCTCCATGTAACTCCGCACACACTTCTCAAGAAACTCATTTCCACCCCTCTCACTCTTGGTTTGAGTCTCTTTTCAAACGTCCTTGCTTCGCTTCCATAAGTCAGTGTCGGGATTACCACACTGTCATGCAAGGAATTCTTCACTTCCATATTGACCACACTATTTCTTGTTACTGCTTTCAGCGTTCCTACAACCCTCTTCCCCTGTTGCACCCTCTCCCGCACTTCTTCACCCATAGTCCCATCTTTACTCAACACACTGCCCAGATACTTAAATGAGCTGACAATCTCCATAGCCTGACCGTTCAACTTCACCTCACACTCTGTGACTTCACCCCTTTCGAAGACCATAACCATGCTCTTCCCAGCATTTACCTTCAGATTCCGTTTTTAGCACACTGTTCCAAACACATTTACTAGACCCTGCAACTCCCATTCATTATCGCTCATCAGAACTGTATCATTAGCAAACAGCAGTACAGGCAGCTTCCACTCATTTCCCTCCTTTATCAGCGATACACCAACAATCCAACATCCACTGCTTTTCCTTGTATTTCTTTCATGAATCCATCCATATATACAGTAAACAACCACGGGAACATCAATAATCCATTATAACCCAACACTCAGGTCAAAGAACTCGCTCTGCTCATTCTCCACACGTACTGCTGCCCTTGCATCCTCGTACATGCTCTTCACTGCTTTCAGCAACTTGCCATCCTCTCTGTATATTCTAAGTACTTTCCACATACCTTCTCTATCCACTCTGTCATAAGCCTGCTCCAAGTCCATAAAGGCAACATACACCTTTTGTTGCTTCTACAGATATTTCTCCACAACACAATTCAGGGTAAAAATCTGAACTACACATCCTATCTCTTCCCTTCCTAAAACTTCCCTGCTCGTCACCTATCCATTTCTCCGTTCTCACTCTCACTCTCTCAAGCACTACCCTACTGTACACCTTCCCTACTACGCTTAGAAGTCATATTCCTCAGTGGTTACCACACACTCCTCTTTCCCCTTTACCCTTTTATAGGGGGACAATTATGACTGTCTTCCAGTCATCAGGTGAACTCCTCTTTTCCCATGCTAGTTTGCACATTTTCCATACCCATTTTGTCACTATCTTACCACCATACCTCAACATTTCCCCACTCACTCCATCTGTTCCTAGTGCTTGCCCCAACTTCCTTCTTTTCATGGCTTCCCACACTTCTAACCTACTGATCCCCACCTCCTCCTCCACTACTTCTCTTCTTCTCCCTCCCATACCCCATCCAACTATGTTTGCTGGCGCTTCATTCCTTACATTTAGCAACTCGTTGAAGTACTCCCTCCATCTTTCGACTCTCTCTTGCTTCTCGGCTTGCATTCTCCCATTCTTATCTTTCACACCCTTATTGTTTCCCTCATACTATGGCTTAAATTGCTTCAAACTCTGTGTGTCCAGGCATTTTGGCTCTACTGTTCCTTGATGTTGAGCCTGTCACTCTTTCAACTCTGGGGGAGGCACTCGTCAAAGGCAGCTTTGCCTTTTGTTTCCCTCATCCAAATATAAAACATAAAGTTACACACATACACACATTACATTGAAAACATACTTACTATCGAAATCATCCCCCCGCACCCTCTCTCTCTCTCTCAGACACACACACAACCAAGATACATGTATCTGTATTGCCCCTTTCCCACTGATGTGATTTCATACGATTTTCGTCGCCGAGGACGTAGTCTTGTCAATTCGCAACGAATTTGTGGAACGTCAACGATTTTGACCGTTAAAAAACGTTGACAAGTTTACACTCGGCAATGATGTCGCCGATGGATACGACGTAATCGGCGATGTTATGCCACGTCATCGTCAAATTGAGCGATGGTTCGCCGATGGCCTCGGCGAGAACTGTCACATTTGAATAAAATATTGCGAAATAATGCGAAGGATGAACAAATCCTCGGCGTATGTTCTGCGACGTCTTCGGCGAATTTAAGCGATGGTTCGGCGGATACCTCGGCGAGATTATCAGAAAATGTTTGCATATATTTCATGGCACAAACATAAGAACATAAGAAAACGGGAGTCTGCAGAAAGCCGATCGGCCCATACAAGGCAGATCCCTGTCACACCCAACTCCAATTACAAGGCCTAATTATAGACCCAACTCACTAATGCCTTGAGGACTGACCTCACCAAAACGGTCAGAGATCAACACAAGATTACGGGGTCTGCAGAGCGCCGATTGGCTCACATCAAGCAGATCCCCCCTCATACCCAACCCATCTTGTCGAAAATTAAAAAATTTATCTTGGAGGGGGGTCTAGAGTTTTTTGTTTTAAGTTTGATGGAGGTCTAGTGAGGAAACAAAGAAATAAAGGAATGAATGATCAAACAAACGGTCCGTTTCCCCTTAAGCGGGGATGGCGTAATATTTGCTCATTTATATATTTGTTTATGATTTAATTTAGTGTCATCCCTAGACCTCCATCAAGCATATAAAGCACCCCCCCACCTCCTCCAAGATGAATTTGTACATTTTTCAATAGAAAAATATCCTGGCCAAAGGCCGGTTCCTCAAAAAGTACAGGCTCGCTATCGTTAGCCAGGAAAAACTTGATGCCTAAATAACACGAAAAGTCTTAATATTGATAACGAAATGAGGTGAAATGTCTTAAAATCGCCAAACTAATGGGCCGAACGTCATAAAATATGAAAACCATGAGGAAAATAGGGGACCAGAAAAACGACCCATCTCCCCTTAATTCGGAGATTGGCACTATCCTTGCCGTATGTTTACGTTACGTTACGGCTTAAAATTGAGCCCACCTCGCTTTTTTTGTTGTCTCTTTCTCTCCCTCTCTCTATGCCTTGTATCCGTTCAGCCTACTGTTTTAAGACGTTTACCCCCATCCAGGTTTCAATATTTTCCTGGAGAGCGGTAGCGACCCAACATATATATTTTTTGTTTTGAGAGCAAGCTAAATTTGTACATTTTTTGAAAGAAAAATTTCTCCGACGAAGCCGGACTTCTCCATATAATGCTGGCTCGCTATAGGCCTAATCATTTTTTTTTACCCACCTCGCCGAGGCCAAAATTCATCTACGTCACACAGCCCTTCGCACGCCTCTGCGAAGTATACCCGTGGCGGGTATACTCTCGGCGACGCTTTTTTTTTGTGCGACACCCTTGTCTATGTCTCGAGGATCTCCGAGTGCCTCGCCGATCCCCCAGCAATGTTCGATGTCCTCGTCCCAAACTTTGAACAATCCGATCATTTTCGATGACCCGCGAGGGCCCTTGCGAGGCCTTGCGAGTCAAACGATTATCATGCGAGGGTTCAAGATTTTGTTGCGACATGTCACAAATGTGCCCATTTCTTGGTGTCTGCGATGAAAATCGTATGAAATCGCATCAGTGGGAAAGGGGCATAGGGCCTATGACACCATTCCAATAACTCACTTCTCAATTTTGGTAGGAGTCCCCGCCGTCGTTCTCATGCATGGGGAAGTGGAATTTCACCCTTTTGGGAAATATTTATACATTTTGTTAATACCCTCTTTTAAATCAGTAAAAATTTAACTTTCACTGATTCTCTCCTCTGTATTTTCTGTCATGTAATCCTCCTATTCACGTTAATTTTAACTGACCATTTGTAATCACCTAGATTACATATATATCTATGTATCTATCTATTGCCCCACGCCGTGATCCTCGAAGGGGTGGCCACGAACGAACTGCCCCCATGCACCTCTGTCCCCAGTCAGTCGACGCCCCTCCTCCCAACCAGCACCGCCTTCGTTCATATACTTCCTCACTCCATCCTTCCACCTCTCTTTCGGTCTACTCTCCCTCTCTGTCCCTCCACCTCGCTCTCGAACACCCTCTTATATATCTATGTTAATATATTAATCTGTCACTCTTTCTCTCTCTCTCTCTGTATATATATATATATATATATATATATATATATATATATATATATATATATATATATATGTTTCTAGTCTCTCAGTGGGGATCGAACCATCGATCCCCACTGAGAGACTAGAAACATTTAGTGGCTCACGTGTATTTGTGATATATTCTCAATATATATATATATATATATATATATATATATATATATATATATATATATATATATATATATATATTAGGGGAGGTGTGGTGGAGTGGTCTTGCCACTGGCCTGGTAATCCAAAGGTCCCGGATTCAAATCCCGATGTATTAATGGGAAGATATTATTGGGATGGAATTTGTGCTGTACCTGTTATCAGTGCATTACCACAAGCCCACCGAAACGTCAATAAAATACCCTCATTGTTCCCTGATTAAATAGCACTGTATGAATATTCCCATATTCAAAATATGCTATAGGGGTGCAATGCCTGGTGAGTTATCTGCTCAACAGGTGGCGTTGTGTGTGTGTAAGTGTGAGAGTCCGAGTGTAGGGGTTGAGACAGTGAAGCACGGGAACGAGGTGGCTTCAGAGATGGGGTCGTTTCGGGCCATAAGTGAGCACCGTGCCTCATGTGAAGGCAAGATGGCAGGTGCTCGTTGTACTCTACGTGCTTCACATGTCTCACTCCCTAGACTGGAACAAGACCGCACGGGCTTCACTGTTCATTGTAAAGCGGTGAATGTTAAGGCTCGCAGCCTATGCCCTGAGAGGAAGTAAGTGGGAATATAGAAAAGAAAAAAAAAAAATATATATATTTATATATACCGTATAAATATATATATAATATATATATATATATATATTCTCTCTCACACACACTCTCGCTTTCTCTCTCTCTCTCTCTCTCTCTCTCTAGTAATGTTGGTAACCGGTGTAATGAGGTGTTGATGCAAATGACTGCCTCGCTAATTACCAGAGGACCCTAGACCCTTGAACTAATCACTTCCTCAATGAACCGTGGTAAACCATGGGGCTACAGTATTATATTGTTATATTGTGGGATGTTTGTGTTGTTGTTGCCCGCCTTTGTTCACCTTTCTTTCTAGTCTTCCCCTACCTCCTTCTCCTTCTTCCTCATTCTTCTCCTTAGTTGGTCTCCTCTTGTCTTCCCCATCCTCATCTTCCCTCTCCCCCTCCTCTTCTTCTTCCTCACCTTGTTACTCGTTCTTTTCCTCCTTATATTCCTCAAATATATACTAATATATACAGTATATAAATATATCAATGCATAGACAGATAGAGAGCGATAGAATTATAAACAGTGAGATAAATTAACTGATAGATAGACTGATAGATAAGGAAGTAGCTAGGGTGATAAATAGACATAGACAGATAGATAGACAGACTGAGAGATAGACTGATAGATAAAAAGTAACTAAGTCGATTAATAGACACAGACAGACAGACAGATAGCTAAATAGATAATAGATAGATCACTAGACGCAGGCCAAGCTACCAACCAGAAAGACAAACAAAGTCCGCTCCAAAATAGCAACATGCAGCTCAATTCTCGCTGACTTTATCATGAATCCGTTGAGTAAAGGTTTGTTCCCCTGCGTGAGCTTCGTTTAATGCCACGGGATTAAACCGAGGTTTAACCAAACGAAAAAGGGCAATTTTCAAATGTCAGTGAATAACGTTGCCGTTGTGTGTATGTGCAGTATTTTTTTTTAATTACAATAATGTTTATCTTCAGAATATTATCGCGACCACGAACGATTTTATTCTGCTTAGGAAGGAGCTATGACAATCAGTGATAATAAGCCTTCACTTTATATTACATCAAAAGGTCCTTTCGAATAAAATGTTCTATTATAGGTCGATATAATTGCCTAACACCACCCGACGTTCTTTTCCAGCTTTATGAACTATTACCATGGGCTTATTAAGATGGGGATATAATCAGGGAGAACACATAATGTTATATATTTCCAGTGGCAAATGTTGTCTCCGTGTGTATGTATAGCATTAATCCCCTCCATAGCTTAGACGTAAGAAATATGCTTAATTTCCCTTCACTGCTAATGGTTCACTTCACCTGTCAAATCCTGTGCTCTCTCTCTCTCTCTCTCTCACTTGATGCTAAGCCAAAAGTTCATAATCAGGACCTCATCTCTCTCTTTGCAATTTCCTCTTTTGGCCAGAAGAAATTGTGAGCTCCAGTTTTGGTGGTAGAAAGAGAACCTTTCTTCTGTGTCTTTACAATGTCTGCCAGATGTTAGATATGTCAAGTAATGTGGAAATTAGTATGTAAAACTCTCTTGTACTAAATATATTCTACCAAGCCAAGCTGTTATATTTGCGTCAATCAATGTGTTTAGTCCAACAGATCCCTCCAAAACTGGGTAAAATCATGTAAATAATATAATGAAGTAGAATAACATGCAAGAATACGCCATGTTATGCTGAAAGAGTTAACGTCTTCGAGATAATTCTATAGTTTTCATTATACGATTATTCCCGTTTCGCAAAAACCAGTGGAAGGCAGAAGGTGAATCGGGCTTTGACACCACTGATGCCTAAGCGGAATTATATCGCTTAATGTTAACCATAATACAACTAATGTAACTGAACGGATTGTTCGACGGTTCAATAATTTTACAAGAGCACTTTGGGGTTTGTATATTATTAGATATGTTTTACCATCACCAAGCTGTGACATTATACATTAGAGTGTGTAAGTTCTATATGTGATGTCCTAGGTTCGAATCATATGCTTTCATTCATTTCATTGTGGGTGTTATTGGTGTAACGATGTTAAAATAACTCAGGTTAAAACGAAAATAACCTAAATCCTTAAATAATTGATGATAACTCGCAGCGGACACTAAAATCCCATACACAACCAGCACTAAATCTACCTGTGTGACTTTATACGGGAATATTGTTATATTAAGTTTCCGATACTAGTACTATTCCCTGTCACACAATAAGACCCTTGTTGAGTGAACCTGGCTTTGTTTGGGTAACTGTACGGTCTTTAGTTATGTGTTCCTTGTTAACTCAGCCAGTAGACCATATCGATCAGTAGATCTCAACCAGTACCATGTTAAGTTTGTTTTAAAAGTTTACACCCCCAAGACACTCCTTCGAGAAACAAGTTTACATATTTCGGTAGAAAAATGCTCTACCGAGAGCCGGTTCTCCAAAATTACATACTTGCTATCCCTCGCATGAATAATTCCACACCTAAATGACACGAAAGGTCGTAATATTGACACAGAAATGAGGCGAAAGGACATAAAATCGCCATATTAATGGGCCAAATGTCATAACATTTCAAAACTAATGGGGCTATCCCCCCGCCAAAGGCGGCTTTCTAGGGCCTTTCCTAGCTAATGCTGAGAGGATTGGGTTCTAGTCATGTGGTGATGGGCTGGTCTATCAGAGTGAGAGCTGAGCGATCTCTGCCATACCCATAGCTTACTCTGACTGTTCCTTTTACTTATATATCTTCTAGATCTCAAGTGACGGCGTCTTTTCCGTGGATTGACCTCTCTACTGCCAACCTAAAAGTTGGCAGATTGGGAGCCAAAGCGTCACATTTTCCCCTTGCCCCTCAACTTTCCCTTCATAATTGCTGAGGGGCACAGGGCTTTGGGTGAAGCTTTGGTTTCCCGGGCGTTTCCGCGCCCTCCTCGGCTCCCTGCCTTAGAGTGGCTTCGGTCACCCAGGCTTTATTAGTGGTAAGCAGGGAGGGTTTTGTGGGGGCGCTCGTTTATGGCCTTGGCCTTGCTCAGGACCTTGGGGCTGTTCGGCCAGGCAGCCTGGGGAACAACAACAACAACAACAACTAATGGGGCTAAACATGAGGGAGAAGAGGCCCAGAAAACCAAAAATCTCCCGTTAACCAGTACTACTAGTTACGATAGACTGGTTGATATAGTTTTGTAATTGACTTCACTATTGAATTGACTTACCAATATATATTTACTGTCTGTAAGGTCTACTGGTCAAAATTGCCAAATTGTCGAAATCGTTTACAGGCTGAAATTATACATTGGTAAAGTTGTTTTGACCGTAGCTAAGAGTTCCCCGTTATTACCGATGCCATCCTCTTCAACCAAGCCGATTATGATATTGACACACATTAAACTCACTCCACTAACACAAGGCGGGGACAATGTATAGCGACGACCAATATGTTGCACAAAAGTATATTGGTATGTATATAATTATACAGTATATACTGTATATCTCTCTCTCTCTCTCTCTCTCTCTATATATATCTCTCTCTCTATATATATATATTATATATAGATATATATATATATATATATATAATATACATATATATAATATATATATATATACATATATATACATATATATATATATATATATATATATATATATATATATATATATATATATATCGAGGTTTGGGGTGGGGGTGGTGATGGTTTGGGGGGAGGGGCCCGGAAATGCTAGGAGATAAATACAAATAAATAGTTAGGCCCTCATATATTAATTTTGATAACCCAAACAGGGAATACTCTAAAGGAAGACAAACATACAGCGCGGAATGGTCACCGACAAATGTGGATAATATTATACCATTCCCTTTGTTTAGAGTGCTGGAGTTGGGAATTACCAAGAAGCTTCAAAAGTGTTATTTCGTTGCAGTGCTTAGAAATATTTAGTAGTTTATTGTTATTAAGACCTACATATGTTGATATTGTTAATAAGACCTACATATGTTGATATTGTTTATAAGACCTACATATGTTGATATTGTTAATAAGACCTACATATGTTGATATTTTCAGAACCTTTCCCAATGATGAATATTTTGATTTGGGAGTTAATATGTTAATAACAATACATTTAAAGTTATTCCAGGTTTAGTGTCATGTCGCGGAATATACTGTACACTCAACCTGTGCACATTTATGTAGAATAAATATTTTAATGATATACGCTTCACTAATTAAGGGGGTAATCGTTATTATTTGGTCTATTTATGTACCGGTATTTATTTATATATTTTATAGTTTCATCGCTAGACTACCATCAAGCTTAAAACAATACCCCCTAGACCTACGTTCAAGATAAATGTGTACATTTTTCGGTAGAAAAATGTCCCGGCTCTTCTAGAATTACAGGCTCGCTGTCGCTCACCAGGAAAACATCGACACCTAAATGGATTGAAAGGTCTTTATATTGACAAAGAAATGGGGCAAAAGTCCAATCCCAGGTCTTCCAAGGAAGACCTGGGATCGGACTATACGTCTATCTATCTATCTATTGCCTGACGCCGTGATCCCCGAAGGGGTGGCCACGAACGAACCGCCCCCATGCACCTCTGTCCCCAGTCAGTCGACGCCCCTCCCCCCAACCAGCACCGCCTTCGTTCATGTAGTTCCTCACTCCATCCTTCCACCTCATATTCGGTCTACCTCTCCCCCTCTGTCCCTCCACCTCGCTCTCGTACACCCTCTTAGTCAGTCTCTCGCTTTCCATACGTTCCATATGGCCGAACCATCTCAAGTTGTTCCTTTTCACACTTTCCAGCACATCTACCTCCACACCACACCTCCTTCTTACTTCCTCATTAGTCTGTCTATCCCTCCATGTAACTCCGCACGCACTCCTTAAGTAATTCATTTCCACTGCTCTCACTCTTGGTCTGAGTCTCTCAACCAACGTCCATGCTTCGCTTCCATAAGTCAGTGTCGGGATTACCACACTGTCATGCAAGGACTCTTCACTTCCATACTGACCACCCTATTTCTTGTTTACTGTTACTCGCTTTTAGCGTTCCTACAACCCTCTTCCCCCTGTTGTACCCTCTCCCGCACCTCTTCATCCATAGTCCCATCTTTACTCAACACACTGCCCAGATACTTAAAGAGTTGACGATCTCCATAGCCCTGACCGTTCACCTTCACCTCACACTCTGTGACTTCACCCCTTTCGAAGACCATAACCTTGCTCTTCCCCCGTATTTTTACCTTCAAATTCCGTTTTTTCGCACACTGTTCCAAAACTCATTTACCAGACCCTGCAACTCCCATTCATTATCACTCATCAGAACTGTATCATCCACAAACAGCAGTATAGGTAGCTTCCACTCAATTCCCTCCCTTTTCAGCAATACACCAACACACCAACATCCACTGCTCTTGAGAGTATTTCTTTCATGACTCCATCCATATATACAGTAAACAACCACGGGACATCACACAACCCCTGTTTCAAACCAACATTCAGGTCAAAGAACTCGCTCTGCTCACTCTCCACACGTACTGCCGCTTGCCGCCTTGCACCCTCAACATGCTCTTCACTGGCTTTCAGCAACTTGCCCTCTACTCCGTATATTCTAAGTACTTTCCACAAACCTTCTCTATCCACTCTGTCATAGGCCTTCTCCAAGTCCAATAAGGCAGCATACAACTTTTGTTTCTTCTCCAGATACTTCTCCACAACACAGTTCAGGGTAAAAATCTGATCTACACATCCTCTGTCCCTTCCTAAAAACCTCCCTGCTCGTCGCCTATCCATTTCTCCGTGCTCACTCACACGCTCTCAATCACTACCCCACTGTATACCCTTCCCCTACTACGCTTAGAAGACATATTCCTCAGGGTTACCACACACTCCTCTTTCCCCTTTGCCCTTATATAGGGGGACTATTATGCCAGTCCTTCCAGTCATCGGGTGCACTCCCCTTCTCCCATGCTAGTTTGCACATTTTCCATACCCATTCTATCACTATCTCACCACCATACCTCAACATTTCCCCACACACTCCATCTGTTCCTGGTGCTTTCCCCACTTCACTCTTTTCATGGCTTCCCACACTTCTGACCTCCTGATCCCCACCTCCTCCTCCACTACTTCTCTTCTTCTCCCTCCCATACCATATCCAGCTATGTTTGCTGGCTCTTCATTCCTTTCATTTAGCAACTCACTGAAGTACTCCCTCCTCTTTCGACTCTCTCTTGCTTCTCGGCTCGCATTCTCCCACTTTTATCTTTTCCCCCCTTTCTGTTTCCCTTGCTACCTTCCCTAACTTTCTTGACTTCTTTCCAGAACAGTTTCTTACTCTCCCTCCATTTTACACTCAGATTCCTTCCAAATTCCTCATCTACTCTTCTCTACGTGCCGATCTCAAATCCTAAAACTTGACAAGTGAAGCAGCCCTTAACATGGTTGCCTGGAACGCTGCCATTAGGACAAGAGTCTGAAACTGCACGTATGTGTGGAACACTCAGCCTTAAAATTGTATGTATATATGTATGTACTAATGGGCTGAAAGTCTTAAAATGTCGAAGCCAATGGGACTAAACAAGAGGGAGAACAAGCAACTATCTCCCTCTTAATAACTTGACCATTTGTTGTATTCTGTATACTTGCAACACAATTATTTAATCCTTCCTCATACAGCAACCCCTCTTTCTTAAATTCTCCGTCGACAACAACATTTATAGTGGCTCTATTATAGCAACAACTATCTTATAAGCTCCTTGGAATGTTTCCGCCTTTTTGGTCGCTAGGGAATGACAAACTCTTAATTATTTCGTGTTCATATTTTGGAAACTGTTTCTAGGCACCATTTCCCTAGTGTATTTATCATAGTGTGTGTGTGTGTGTGTGTTTGTGTGTGTGCGTGTGTGTGTGTGTGTGTGTGTGTGTGTGTGTGTGTGTGTAAAAGATGGGTTTTATTATCGAAGTGGCTACGGGACACCACCACAAATGTTCCACGTATACAAAGCTTGATTTTATAGCTAAATTTGTTCATATCGTATTTCCATCTATTTTTCCTTAGTTTAAACACGTGCCCTTTGATCCTACCAGGTTACCTTACAAGAAAGTCTTTGTAAATCGTTGTTATACCCCTCACACGTCTTCTCCTCCAAGCTTAGGAAATTGAGATTCTTCAGTGTGTGTGTGTATGTATTTACCTATTTGTATTTACCTATTTGTAGTTTACAGGAATTGAGCAGCGCTAGTGTTGTCCTGTCTTAGTTACTTTATAATCAATCCATTTTACTTAGACAAGTATCGTAATGGATATTCCCAGTTCCCAGTATTTTGGACTAACATATCACAACTTATGTTGCCCTATTTCCATATTTACTTTTATCCAACCTAGATTTGAACATGTTAATATTTCTCGCTCTCACCACCTCCTCCTCCAAGTTGTTCCAAGTCTCTATACTCCTATATGGGAAGCTGAATTAATTGTGTCCTTACGACATCTGCACTTCCTCAGCTTAAACTCGTGCCCTCTTGTCCTTCCATTATCCCTCACGAATAGATCTTCCCTATCTACTCGTTCTAAACTTTTTACTCCCTTGAACATCGTTATTAAGTCGCCTCGTTCCCTTCTCTCTTTCAAGGTAGGCAGTTGTAGTGTCAAGTCTTTCCTCATAAATTATGTCAACTCCTTCAATCTTGGGATCATCTTCGTTGCTATCCTTTGGACTTTCTCTAATTTGTTTATATGATTTTTCAAATGTGGTGACCATATCACTGCTGCATGTTCTAATCTTGGTCTTATCATAGTCATTATCAGTTTTCTTAACATTTCTTCATCCAAATAGTTAAATGCCACTCTCATATTGGTTATTATTCCATATGCTCCTCCAATGATCATGTTAATATGCTTCTCCGGGTATAGATCATCTTGTATTATCACTCCAAGGTCCTTCTCATGCCGTGTTTTGCCGATTATTTCAATTCCTAATTTGTACTCCCAGCTTGGCCTTATCTCACTTGTTCCCACTTCCAAAACATGACACTTTTCTGCATTGAAACTCATTTTCCAAGTTTGACTCCATCTGTGTGTATGTGTGTGTGTGTGTGTGTGTGTGTGTGTGTGTGTGTACAAATGAATATTAACGGTGTGGATGGTAATACAGGTATTTACGTATGTGTTTGTGAATGAAAGTACGAAATGTTTCTGTGATTGTGAATATAAAGATGTGTATGTGTGTGTGTGAGCACGTGGTTGTATGTTTGTGAGTAGAAATATACTATGTAGAGGAAATAATGATAGAGGTGTTTTAAGTGGATGAAAGTTATCAATAAGAGAGATATGTATATGGTATTAAAGCTTAGTAACCTGCCTTTTGTCTCCTTCATACACAGAAAAGAAGAAGACAAAATAAATATATATAAGAACATAAGAAAATGTGAGCCCGCATAAAGCCGATTGGCCCACACAAGGCAGATCCCTCTTACACCCAACCCGTCTCGTCCATATGTCTATCTAATTGTATTTTGAAGCTCTCTATCGTTCTTGATCGCACTATGGCGCTAGGTAGCCTGTTCCACAGGTATATACAACTCTTACCAAACCAGTATTTGCCTATATTTCTTGAAACTAAATGTGTCCCATTTGAAACTATTTGTTTAAGTTTTCTCGCTATCGCTGAGCTTCAGTACATCTTTCATATCCCCTGTATTTAGCCTATCTCACTTACCCACTTGAACACCTCTATCATATCTATCATATCATATGTAACTCTGCGTCTTTCTAACGAATGTAAGCCTAGCTTCTGCAACCTGTCTTCATATGGAAGATTTCTAATATAGGACTTCCCTAAGTGGTTAAGGCCCCATTAATTGCTCTTTCCATTCACATATGCATAGCCTACGTGAGTTGCAGTTGGGATGTGTGTACATGCTTAGATTGATATGCAGGATTCGAAGTTGCATAATAAATCGTAGGCAGTGTCCACCAAACCTTTAACTGTCTTCGTGGTGCGATGTATAAGGTGTTGATTTTCGGTGTGAGCATCCTGGGTTCGAATCCACGGACTGCCACATGTGTTTGTAAATTTCATTAATCGATTTTAGGAGTATGGTTGGTTGTTGGAAGGAACATAATAATTACAGATTATTTTTTGTCATTCTTAGTTGTACTCTCTCCAAGGAATCTATGTTCATTCTGTAATAGGGACTCCAATTTTGAACAGCATAATCCATATGTAGCCTCACTAACGCTAGATAAAATGTCAAGATTACGTCTGCTGTTCTGTTACTCACACTTCTAGATATATATCCAAGGACTCTATTTGCCTTATTTCGAACACTGATGCATTGATTTCTTGGTTTCAAATCACAGTTGAGTACAAAGGAAATCAAGCAACATACGAGTCTAGTGACCCTTCTAGGCTGCTTGTCCTCCAAAACACTGAGGATCAAGTGTCCAAACAGTGGGTTAGAGTGGATAAGGGAACATTGGAAAGGGAACTACTGCCCTGGAACTAATGTCCGTGGCAGGATTAGGAAGTTAGTAGGGGACAGATGGGTTAGTAACTGAGGGGGGGATAAAATAAAGTTATTCATTTACAAACGCAGTCAGTCGCGGGTTTGATGCGAGATATTTGTCTAAGCGAATTTTAAATGAATCAACGGTTGATTCTCGTCTTTTTCATTATTTGAGTTAGTTATATCCACGTTATCTAAATTGTATCCTGCATTTTCTATCGATTTACTCAATTTTACTACACTGCATTCATTAACCTACATTGCACTTCATCTGCCAGTTTACTACCCATTTGTGTAGTATGTCTAAATCTATTTGGAGTGTTCCCATTTAAGTGTCATCTGTAAATTTACTGATTTTTCTAGTTATTCCTACATCAAGGTTGTTAATATATATATATACGGTATATATATATGTATAGCAAGAGAGAGAGAGAGTCCAGACCATAAGATAATTATGCTGGTAGGTACAATTTACAATTAAGTGTTAATTTTCTGGATTACCTGGATTAGCTTGAGATCTTAATTAAAGTAAAGGGTCCACGTACGCTGGTATCTAGGGGTTGGTCTCCGGGTTTTTTTTTCTCGCAACCTTCTTCGGCCGCACTCACATAAATGTTTTATAATGCTATACATTTACCAATTACCATCCCTATCCTAAATTAACCAAACATCACATTTGGATGCCAATAATCGCCAGACAATATATGCATCATCAATTGAGAAATTTTACCTATTATCTGCTATGTTGATTCACTATATAAACACATACAAACTCATGCACATTCACATTTTCAAGCACAAAATCATTCAGGAACACATATTCGTATTCCTACCCACAATGTCATTAACTTGCATTGCGTGTATTCACCTTGACAAACAAGTTCGGTGGTTTATATTCATATATCTACACACACACACACACACACACACACACACTTTTAGATTACCACTCGACAACGCACATATATTCGAACATACATTCACAACTACACACTCGCCTTCACATTTCCAATCAGAATACACACGCACACACATTGATATTCCCTCCCACAATCGCACCCACAGTCTAATGTTCTTTCAGAACCACACTCACAAATACATATTCGCATTCCTAAGCACTAACACAAACGCACATTCACAAAGACAAGTCATGTGAATGACTCTCTCTCTATCACACACACACACACACAAACGCATACACACACACTCACACAAACATATTGTACATTCATTATTAATTTTGTACATCCATTATACAAACACATATTTCCAGTCACAAACGTACAGGTTTTATGCTCGTACATGCACATTCCTACTCGTGCACGCAAGCTTTCACTGCGCCCCCCCCCCCCCTACCTAGCGCCATTGTGGGATCAAGAACGACAGAAAGTTTCAAAATTAAATTAGATAAACATATAACCGAGAGGGGTTGGGTGTGAGAGGGATCTGCCTTGTGTGGGCCAATCTACTTTCTGCAGACTCCCATATGTTCTTATAAGATGGATATGTAAGACGAAGAATATACACACATACAGTATATAACGGCTATATATAACGCCTAGTTAGATGTATAAATAGGTATGTGTGAGTGTGTGTGGCGTAGGGAGTTGGGAATGGAATAGGTCTATATATTTTTTTTTTTTTTTTTTTCTATGTGATTGAGGGAGGCAAAAGGCATAACTGCCTATAGCGAGTGCCTCCCCCATAGTTGAAAGAGTGACAGGGCCAAAATCAAGGGACGTATAGGAAGAGGGAAAGACTGATTCTGGGAGAGAGTTCCAGAGCTCAGATGTTGAGTAGAAGAAAGTTTGAGAGTAACGTTTCACTCTTGGGTTGGAGAGTTGCACAGAGTAGGGGTGGGATTGAGTTGCAAGACGGGTACCACGTGTCCTACGTAAAGGAGGTGGTATGCACTGGGATAGCTCTGAGGAACACTGATTATTATAGTAGCGATAGAATAGCGAGAGAGATGCAACATTGCGGCGGAGAGAGAGAGATTGCAGAGAGTTGGTGAGTGGACGGGAGTTAATGATACGAAAGGCCTTCCTTTCAACTTTGTCTAGGAGAGCGGTGTGAGAGGAACCTCCCCACACATGTGAACAATACTCAATACAAGGCGCACTATGCCCCTGTACAGAGCAAGAAGCTGTGCAGGGGAAAAGAACCCCCTAAGGCGGTTGAGCACACCCAGCTTCTGGGAGGCTGCCTTAGCAAGACTGGTAATATGGTCCTTCCAAATGAGAGCAGAAGAAAAAGAGACACCAAGAATGTTGAGAGAAGATGAAGGGTTGATTTTTGTATTGTTGAAGAATAAGGGATAGTCCGCTGGGAGATCCTGACGGGTAGATAGATGGAGAAATTGGGTTTTGGAAGCATTAAAGTTAACAAGGTTTTCTCTGCCCCAATTGGAAATAGTATTTAGATCAGAATTTAAGAGTTCTATGGCTTCATTACGTTTGTCGTTGAGGGATTGCTGGCTGGGGACAACAAGTAGGATTATAATTTAATAAAGTCCAACGTGTTTAATGATAATATAAATAATAATCCAAAGAATTTCGATTCAACAGTCTAATTGGCTGAATTATATGGCGATAAATACGAAAACACTTGTGGTGGTGTCCCGTAGCCTACCCAGTGTGGCTGGGCTGCGAGACACCACTGGTAGTGCCACGCAGCCCAGCCAGTGAGGCTGGGCTATGTGATCCCGTAGCCCAGCCTCACTGGCTGGGCTGCGTGACACCCCTGGTGGTGTCCCGTAGCCACTTCGTTTTATTATTGCATTTTTCTGCTGCTATTTTCACCATAAACACTTGACAGCTAATTGTTTCCGATTACACCACCATTGTCTGTTCCATCCATATGTTTTTAATTAAGTTTCTCTCATTTGTCTATTGGTTTCCAAATCCTACACATTCTCTCTCCATTTTCTCATTCTATCTTCATGCAATAATCTACATTTTGTCCTAATGTCACTATCGGCTTCTTTGAATACCTCGTTCCCATTCTCTATCAAATGTGTTCCTAAAATTGTTTCCTCTCCTTTGCTTATTCTCTTTTATTTCCATCCAATTATTGTTTACTCACTCTCATTCTCACTCTCTCTCTCTCTTAATTATTGTTCCTCTGCTTTTCTACTACTACTCCAATGTTCTTAACATAATTTTATCTTTCTCTTTATTTCGGAATGCAACATGAATTAGGAAGCGTAGTTAAATTACCCGCCCAAAACCTTGGAAACACATGAGAGAGATTGCATTTAACACGTACTGATAAAATGTAGCTTTTTCCTTTTGCATAAATAATGGCATCCATGCATGTGTGCTAAGATATGCATTACATGCTTACATGTTTATATCGTGGCCCAACCCACCACTACTAAGGATACCAGTACAAATGTATGTGAATCTATCCCATGATCTTCATTCATGACCATATATTACTTTATTGCACCACTGCACTAAAGTGGGTTCATCTCAACTGACGGTAAATTGAATCCCTCAGTAACATATTTGCGATAGGTATTGGCAATATGTGGTACTACTTTGTCTGTCCATCATATTCATACCAAACTTTCATTACAAAACCTTTATAATAGGTAAGAAATGAAGAGGAAGTCATGTCAATTTACCTTTAGCTGGACAAAAACGGAGTATAGTCAACAAATGTTTTTAATAATATTTGGTGAAAATATTGTAGGATTGTTTTTTATTTAAGATTATATTTCGTTATCTTTTACTTCTATTAGGTTATTTTAAATTAGCATGTCCTGTATTATGGCTGTCAAGGACAAAATCATTGGTCATATCTATAAAACAATTATTCTGTGCCATGAGGTAAACAAAATGTATTATTAACGAGACCATGTTCATTACAAAACAGCCCCACACCGCCAGCCGTTGTTGTACCCTTGGTGTTGAATATTCCACTGGTAACATTAATGTCCTGAACACTGTGGTGTGGAGGGAATGGCTTTAGTTTGTTCCCTAGACCTCCATCAAACTTAATATAACGCCCTCTAGACCCCTTTTCAAGATAAATGAGTAAATTTTTCGGTAGACAAATTTCCCGGCCGAAGGCCGGTTCCTATTAAGTTAGTAGGAATGGAAAATCATATATATTTCGCCCTAGAATACTTTCCTTGATCCCTTTTATACTGTGGTAGAGTAGAGTGTGCTGGGACCTTTTATAATGGAGGTTTATGTCCCCCAGAATAAAGTAAGAGGATCGTAAACATACTGTGTGGGTGTGTTGATGGCTGGATTTGTGTGAGTGTATGGCTGTATATGTGTTTGTGTGTGTGTCCGTGTGTACGTGTGTATGGCTATGTGGTTGTGTGTGTGTTTGTGTGGACAGATATTGAGAGAGAGAGAGAGAAAAGGAGGGAGGGAGAGAGAGAGAAGGGGGGGGGGGGGGTGTAGGACAGGTTTGATCCGCGAACTGACTTATGGAAATCACACCAGGCAATATTAAATTTTCCCATCACTTCTCAAATCTCCGAACCACAAAACACACACACACACACACACACACACACACACATACACACACACACACACACACACACACACACACACACACACACACACACACACACACACACACACACATATCTACACTCAAAACAGAAAATGTTCAGCTTTGATAAATTGTGTGAAGGACGCAGTATTATGATGTTAACCCTTTGAGGATTATTCCGCGTGTTGGCAGTTTATTGTAGCCGGCATTAGACGATTGCATACAGCCTAGGAAGGATCTGTGGGAATTTTAAGGGTAAAGTCTATTTCAATTAACCCTCTGACTTCTATAATCCCTTCCTAATTTGAATGATTAAGTTTAATAATAGCCAGCAAACAGACAATAAATGCGTCATCGTATCTTCTAAGGGTTAAGTGAAGGTAAATACTAATGAGAAATATACATGGATTTGAAAAACGGAAACAAATATATACGTGTTTTGAGTATACTAAAAAAATTCACCAAAAAACACAAACAAAAGAAAAACAAAGGAAAAAATGGCAGTCGCCACTTCGAAGATTTTGTTTTGTATCTTTCCATGTCGTAATTATTGCTGTGTCTAAATTGTTATTATCGTGCTATGTCGTAATTATGTTTGTGTCCAGAATGTTGTTATCTGCCTTTGTCTTAATTCTGTCTGTTTCTAGAATGGTTTTGTCTTTCTATGTCAAAATTATGTCTGTATCTAGAATATTGTTGCCTTTTTATGTCAGCCTCCTAGCTATTTACTCTCTGAGACCAAAGAACTGGTCTCTCCCCGACTCATAAGCTCTGGTGAACTGTGTGACTCAGTAAGTAACCCGCAAGTTAGCGATTAGAGGCAAGTGAAGTTATATATAATTTACTAGACTGCTTGGGTGTAGGTTTGTGCGTTTGCCTAGTTTCTACACTCATAGATTTGTTATCAAGATTGGTTTAGTTGCTGACTTAAATGCGTATGTGTGAGTGTGTGTGTGTGTGTGTGTGTGTGTGTGTGTGTGTGTTCTAGATTAAAGTTATGAGTTTTAGATTAATCGAATTAAGTTTAGTTAGGCTGGGTAACATATGTATAGTTATAATTAAATTTTTGATGCGAGTGTAAATGTAAGCATACATGTATGTGATAACTTTCAGTTTATACTGATAAACGTCAGTTGGTTATGTGTGTGTGTGTGTGTGTGTGTGTGTACTCAGCTAATTGTACTCACCTAATCGTAGTATACAGGTTTTGAGTTTTTAGGCTCGTATTGTACCGCCTCCAAAGATTCTGTTATCTAATTTGGCTTTAAAAATGTGGATATTCCCCGCACCCACCACTTCATCATCCAACTGATTCCACATAATAATACTTCTATATGGAAAGCTGACTTTCCTCACATCTCCTTTACATCTGCCTTTCTTTAACTTGCAACTATGTCCTCTAGTCCTCCCTTTATCTCCCTCGATAAAGTCCTCCTTGTCTATCCTTTCCAATCCCCTAACACATTTATACATCATAATCATATCCCCTCTTTCTCTTCTCTCACTTAGAGTTGGCAAATTCAATCTCTCTAATCTCTCTTCATATGTCAGTTCTCTTAATTCTGGAATCATCTTCGTTGCAGCTCTCTGTACTTTCTCCAACTTAATTATGTGTTTTGTAAGATGGGGTGACCACACCACTGCCGCATATTCCAATTTAGGTCTCACCATTGATTTTATTATATTTACTAGCATCTCTTCATTCAAATAGTTGAATTACTTTATTCAACAGGCCATAAGCTTCTCCCACAATTTTGTTAATATGGGTCTAGGGTGAAAGATCTCCCTGTAACGTTGGTCAGCACCGCTATCGCAGCTGTGATGGATAGAACAAATTTGCCAGTGTCCAATATGAGGGGTAGTGCGAGGGCGAGTGAGAGGTGTGCGAGCATAGCCTGTGTAGTGTGAAACACTAGACGCGAGGCACTGACGGTCACAGCGTACATGAGTGCATGTGTGCGTTCTTGGTTGTAGGCCTGTTTACCCAGAAAGAGAAAGACTGACTTTAGTAATTTTGCAAGCATATTTATGGCATTACCTGTGAAAGTCTGTGTACGTGTGTGGTGTTGCTATTGGGAGGGAGGAGGAGGAGGAGAGAGAGAGAGAGAGAAAGAGAGAGGAGGGGTGAGAGAGAGAGAGAGAGAGACAGGAGGGGTAAGAGAGCGGGCATGAGAGAGAGAGAGAGAGAGAGAGAGAGGGGGGGGGAGAAAGAGATAGATATATATATAGTGATGGGCTGACCCTTTGTCAGAGTGAGGGTTGGTGTTCTCTACTTCCCATAGCCCGTTCTATCTTTTTCTCCTTCTGCATCTCTAATTTTTTCAAATGGCGTAGGGATGCGGCGACCCCAACGCCCACCAATTTCTGGTGCAGGTAGCCTCCTCTGTGGTGGAGGGGTGAGAAATTTCCACCACCGCTTTTCTCCGGCGAGACGTAGAAGTCGGCTGAAGGGGATCGGGGGCGGGGGGCCTGGTATCCTTCTCCCCTTAAATAAATCTACCAAAAAAACGAGACAGAGATAGGGGCGAGGGAATGCGTTCGTGGTCCCGGACCCTAAGAATAGGAGCTTTGAATGTGCGTGGATGTAGTACGAATGAGAAGCGAGAGGATATTGGAAGGTTATTTGAAAGAAGGATGTATGATGTCCTTGCACTGAATGAAACAAAGATGAAAGGAGAGGGAGAAGTGGATTTTGGAAACGTGATAGGTAGAAAGTCTGGAGTAGACGAGGGAGTCAGGGGGAAAGAAGGAGTGGCTATTATTGTGAAGGAGGAGTTGAGAGAGTTTATTAAAGAGTGGAAAGAGGTGTCATCAAGGCTAATGTGGGTGAGAATGCAGTTTAAGGGTGAAAGGTGGGTTTTTGTAAGTGCGTATGGACCGGGAAGTGAAAGAGAGTTAGACGAGGTAGAGGGTTTCTGGGAGGATTTGAGAGATTGTCTACAAGGGTTTGATGAAAATGAAAATGTTATAGTTTTGGGGGACCTAAATGCTAGGGTAGGAAATGAGCCTGTTGAGGGAGTCATCGGTAGTTTTGGTGTGGATGGTGTAAACGAGAGTGGAGAAAGACTGAAAAATGTATGTGAAGAGTGTAGATTGAGTGTAGGTAATACGTTCTTCAAAAAAAGGCGTATACACAAGTACACCTGGCATAGACTTGTGAGGGGAGAAATTGTAGAGAGGGCATTGATGGATTATGTGCTGGTGACAAGGGAAAGATTGTGTAGACTGCTGGATGTGAATGTGATGAGAGGTGAGGCGGAGGGCATGTCAGATCATTACCTGGTGGAGGGAAAGCTAAGAGTTAAGAGTTACAGAAGAATAAGAGACAAGCATGAAGTAAGAGAGGTAATAAAAGTTAGTGAGTTAGAGAAGAGTGAAAAAGAGAGGGAGTACAAGGAAAGACTAAATGAAAAGTGGATGGAAGTGAGAGAGATGGAAGAGAGAGAAGTAGAGGTTGAATGGCAACAGTTTAAGGAAGGAATGAAAGCAAGTGCAGAGGTAGTATGCGGCAAAAGGAAAGTAGGAGGCAGAGGTATCAGGAAGGGAATCGAGTGGTGGAATGATACGGTGAGAAAGGCAGTTGAGGAGAAGAGACAGTGTTTTGAGAGGGTTTTACAGGATGGTAGTGTTGAGGTATGGGAGAGGTACAAGGAGAAAAGGAGAGAGGCAAAACGGAAAATTAGAGAAGCGAAAAAAGATGCAAACGAAAGGTGGGGTCAAAGGTTGAGTGAGAATTTTGAAGAACGAAAGAAGATGTTCTGGAAGGAGGTAAATAAAGTAAGGAAAGGAGGACAAAAGAGGGAAGAGTCAGTGAAAGATGAAAATGGAGAATGACTAGTGGAACCAGTTGAAGTGAGGAAAAGATATGCCGAGTATTTTGAATCTTTGTTAACCCTTAATTAGCGGCGAGCAACATAAGTCGAGTTAAATAAAGCTGGACTATGTGGCGGCGCTCGACATAGGTCGTGTGGCAATTTCAGGACGTAATGTTGCTGAGAGAGAGAGACAAGTGGTGGCAGGAGAGTAGCGAGCGTATGACTGCTCCAGACCACCGCGGCGAACCTACTGACACGAATCCCACCTCCTCCCTCCCTCTCTCACTCGCTATATACGGAATTGTATGGGGAAAGTGCCTAATTACATGCTTTTTGCACTCGCGTTGCACGGTTATTGCAAGAAAACTAGCCATCATAAAAGGATCGTTATGGTGTCATTCGAAAGCTCTGTTTATGCCCTTTCAGGGATAGGTACTTGTTTTACGTTCTGGGTCTTATTTAGGCATGAAAATGATCACGTAAACAGGCCTATTTTGGCTAAAAACACCCCGCTGGGCGGTACATATAAATAAACCGCATAGGCCGCTCGTAAGGTGTTAAATACAAGAGATGGAAGAGAAGCAGTGATTGAAGCAGAGGTGGATGGAGATAGGTTACCCAGGCCACCCAGGTGGCAGGGAATGAATGAAAGGATTGAGGAAAATGAGGTGAAAGAAGCAGTGAAACAAATGAGAGCGGGAAAAGCAGAAGGTTTGGATGGTATTGCTGTGGAGTGTATAAAGAAGGGTGGAGAAGTGATAATAGATTGGTTGGTGAGACTTTTCAATGTGTGCTTTGCTGTGTCAATGGTACCAATAGACTGGAAGAGTGAGAGTAGGAAATGGTGAGTTGAGTGAATGGTTTGAGGTAAAGGTAGGTTTGCGACAGGGTTGTGTAATGTCACCATGGCTGTTTAATATGTTTATGGATGGTGTGGTGAGGGAGCTGAAAAGGAGAACTATGGGAAGAGGATTGGGTTTAGTAGGGAAGAATGGTAGAGATTGGGAGTTGAATCAGTTGCTGTTCGCTGATGACACAGCATTGGTGGCGGATTCTGATGAGAAACTGCAGCGGGTAGTCAAAGAGTTTGGTGTGGTTTGTGGAAGGAGGAAACTGAAGGTGAACGACAATAAAAGTAAAGTAATGGTGTGTAATAGGGGAGAGCATAGGGTGAATCTAGATGTGAGGCTGGATGGGGAAATATTGGAACAAGTAGAGTGTTTTAAATATCTAGGAGGAACGATAAGCAGGAGTGGAGGTATGGAAGTGGAGGTAAAACAGAGAGTGTGTGAAGGAAGGAAAGTTTTCGGAGAAATGGGAAGTATGTTGAAGACGAGAAATCTCGGAGTGAAAGTAAAAAGTGCACTGTATCAAGGAATTGTTGTGCCAACAGTGATGTATGGGGCTGAGACATGGGCTCTGAAGAAAAAAGAGAAGAGAGCGCTGGATGTGATGGAGATGAGCTGCTTGAGGAGTATGTGTGGAGTTACTTGTAGAGACAGATTGAGGAATGAAGAGATACGTAGGAGAGTGGGGCAGCAGGAACATTTGTCAGCCAGAGTGGACAGAAGGGTGCTGAGCTGGTATGGTCATGTTGAACGAATGGGAGATGAAAGACTTACAAAGAGAATATGTGAGTCAGGTACAAGGGGAGATAGAAGGGCAGGAAGACCCCCATTGAGATGGAGAGTCTGTGTAAGAAAGGCTTTGGATGATAGAGGAATGACTATAGATCAGGCAGGGGAAGTGGTGGTGGACAGGAGTGAATGGAGAATGCTTGTGAATAGTTGAGTGAACACGTGGTCATTTGGAGTAAGGGGTCGGGCGCAAGTTGGACTAGATAATAGTCCATCAGGTGCCTGGCCCAGGGAGACGATTAATATGAAGGGTGCGCCTGGAAGTGTGGTGGGAGGGCTTGTGGCTTTGGCTCCGCTGCGTGTCTGCCTGCCGAGATCGGAGCCTCTCCGGGTGGTCGGGGGCCGGGTGAGTGCTGGAGCGACCTTGGTGACCCTGGTCTCTGGGTCTTCTCCTGGGTGACCTGGATGTGTGTGAGTTTGTGCTTTTTATCTGTGGGTTCGAATCCCGGTGGATCATATATACTTTAATTAATTTCATTGGGGGTGTGGTGGTGAGATTAATAAAAATAATAATTTTATTTGTTGTTTTATGTTGTTTTTGTGTTTTTCCTGTTCTTGCTCTGTCTTGAGTCGGCTACCCCCAAAATGGGGATTGGGCCTGAGCATATAGATAGATAGATATATATATATATATATATATATATATATATATATATAGAGAGAGAGAGAGAGAGAGTGAGAGAGAGAGAGAGTAAAGAGAAAATATATATATACACGTAGGCCTACGTGTAGATCCTAGCGGTACACAAGCGTATGCTCGCCCCTACAAGCGAGAACGCACACACGCACACATATACGCCTGCCTTGACTGTCAGCGTCTACTCCACTCACCTCCACACTCTCCCTAATTTCTTCACAGCTGTTGTCTCCCCTCACAATCTTCCCGCGCTGGATACATCTACCTATCTACCTATAAGTAAATAATCTCAGTCACGGACCTGTGACATATCACAGGAATTATACAATCAAAGTCGACGCGGGTGAGGCCTAGAGAGAGAGAGAGAGAGAGAGAGAATATATATATATATATATATATATATATATATATATATATATATATATATATATATATATATATACATATATATATATATATATTATATATATATATATATATATATATATATATATATATATATATATATATATATATATATATATATATATATATATATATACACAGAGTGTTCCAGTAATGCTTTTCATAAATTATATGGTGGACTCATCAGACAAAAATAAGAATAAATTACTCTGTGAACATTAGGTTGAGTATTTATAATAACGGAGTTATTACACGATTTAAGTTAACGATAGATACAATGCCATTCAGTCCAAGGGGTAATGTTGCCATTTTAGTGGATTATATCCATTTGGCCTTCGCTATCGCTTGCTAGCCTCAAGATAGTGAGCAGTAGCCATCTGACTTTTCGGTAGAAAAATATGTCCGGCTTCGCCGGTAGAAAAATCAAATCCGTGTGTGTGTGTATGTGTTGGGGAGGGTGGGACATACTACATATAAATAAGTTGTTTAAGGCCAGCCATAGTACTGAAGATAATATGGTATTAAAAAAAAAAATAAAAAAAATAAAAACAAACATATTAAAGGGAAAGTTTGAATTTCAACGCAAGTCTACAGATATCAGCAGTATCGCTTCATCGTACCTGACACAACATATCAATAAGTAAGGAAGGAAACTGTATACGTGCAAAGATCAAGATTCAATTAAGTTTAGTAGCAAAACAATATTCAGAAGGAAGATACTAGTAGTCCTCCGGGAGGGATATGCCGCATATCCGAAGGTACTTAATTGTAGATCAAACCATTAGCAAAGAATATTGAGGACAATTATGTTGCTTACATATGCAAGGGTCATGTATATTGGCTTGCAAAAGGATATGAATTGGCACTTAACAGATTATTTAAATAAATGCTGTGTTAGAGGCTCAGAGGGATATGTATATACTGTACATTGTCAATCTATTAAATGAGAATAACAGTGATAAGTAAAGAAATACTGACTGGTATTATAAGTGTGACATGATCAATGAAAATATGAAATCGTGTAGAGGGCGTTACAAAGGGTTTAAGTGTGACCTTGTAAGAAAGAAGAGATGTGTGGAGGGCAAGGGGTGCATACTTATAAGGTTCATGTTTCATGTTTACAGTACATATTATTGTGGGGGGGGGGGGGGTGTCAAAGTTCTTGAGTTTTTTTAGTATGCTATTGATTACGTTATTCTTTAGCATGTATATTGCTTGATCCTCAATTGTGGTTATGAGTAAATGGTTTGAGTCATATCCTGAGACTAACTCAATACATACTTTCTATCAAGATCTAACAAGATATGCTGAACAGCAAATTTCTCATAAAAAGACAACAAACAAACAGCAATCAAACAAGAAAAAAAAACAAAAGTAATAGGGGAAACAAATACCGTTCAAACGCGAAGGGTGGAATCTGGCAAAGATGGTACAGGGATGATAAAGAGGTACAAGATACCACCAATTTGTTAAAAACTGCTACACAAATTTGGAAGGGTAATAAAACTGGTGAAAACTTTGAAAATATAAAAATCTGTGGTCAAAGAACCCATCAGGATAAAATTAAAGCAAGGGAGAAATTCTGGTTAGACTTTTTAAATCACACAAATAAATATACGTCCATCAGTGTTGTGTGGAGGAAAATAAATATTGCAAGGGGGAAAACTAACCAAGCTGCAGCACATCCCCACCCTCAGGAATATGCTCAAACCCTTATGGATGAATGGGCCTCTGCCTCCACCTACAGTAATCTGCCTCTCAGAGTTAGGAATAAGCTAGGACCCAACCTGCCGGATTTTCGCCAACAAGTAGACGAAGCAATAGCCATTAAGGATGACTCGTGTAAAGATATAAACACTTACGAGCTCCAAAGAGCCCTATCCAACAACAAAAGTAGTGCCCCAGGGGAGGATGGGATAACATAATCCCATTATACGTGCAATGACAGAGGTTGCAGGCAATCCATTGCTGGATTTCTTTAACCTTAGCTAACGCAACAGTGTCATCCCTCCTGACTGGAAAAGAGCTGTCATAATTCCTGTACCCAAGGCTGGTTCTGTTACAGCCATGAGACCTATATCACTTCGTTCTTGTTATTGCAAGACAATTGAAAGGATTGTCCTTAATAGGCTACTGCACAAAATAGAGTCACAATTGAGCCCGCATTTGAATGGCAACATCAAAGGCAGAAGTACAATGTCCTGTATCACATCATATCTCTCTAACCATAGGTGTAACTTTACTGTATTTTTAGATTTGAAGGGTGCATTTGATGTAGCAAACAGGGATGTAATACTTTGCGAGTTGGCGAAAATGGGTGTAAAAGGTAAACTATTGGGCTGGATCAAGGAATACCTCAGCAATAGAAGTGCATATGTCGTCTTTCAAGGTAAAAAGTCTGAAGTACGTAAGCTTGAGCTGGGTACACCACAGGGGGGAGTATTAAGTCCTATACTATTCAACATATTAATGCACATTATTGTTAGACTCAAATTTCCCAGAGGAGTGATCTGTGAAAGCTATGCTGATGATATTTTGATCCAGGCCGATAGTCACAGGGACATGCAACGTGCCCTAGACTTGGTAGGAGAAGCTTGTGACCAATTAGGCCTGGTAATATCAACAAACAAAACAAAAGCCATAACAAAAGGTTGGAATCGTAACAAGGCTCTACATCTCCATGGTAATGTACTGGAGAGGGTAGACTATTATAAATATCTGGGAGTGTATGTTGGGGGACTACAGGGTAATAATGCTGAATTTGATCATGTAATGACCACCTGTAAAAGACGACTAAGGCCCCTTAAAGTAATGTCATGGAAAGGCTTGGGTGCCTCCATCACTATCCTCAGGACCATGTACATTGCCTATATTAGATCAGTAATTGACTACCATGCACCTGCTCTCTCCTGTCTACCTGCTAATCAGATCGAAAAACTTGACAAACTGCAAAATGAGGCCATGAGACTTATTTTTGGATGTCCGAGAAATGTCAAGGTAAAAAATCTTAGATATGAGTTAAATCTATCGTCCATCACTGATAGAATAAAAGAAACAAATATGATAATAGGCATACGAACACTGAGAGACGACAGAGAAACACGACCTAAGACTGCACTAATGGAGCTACTTAGAATAGATGACTTAAAAGGCAGGGACTGGCCACATGTAACTGCTGCTGACATTCTTGACTACCAGCTTACAGACTACTATATCGGTGACTGGCAACTGACTGACCCCACCCCGCCCAGCCAGCTTGCAGACTACCATCCAGATGACCGGCAATTGAGTGTCCCCCTTCCGCCCTGGGAAGAGGCCACTATTGAGATTATAGTGACTCAACTCGACACAAACAAGTCTGAGATCCCGTCCTACGCTCTGAAGACGAACTTTATGTCACTAATAGAAGATATGACAGATGAGAACACTGATCAGGTATACTGTGACGGCTCACTTAACACCGTAACTGGGAGGGCAGGAGCTGCCATCACTATTATGAGTGGTGGCAACTTTGCTCAGGAAGACGATGAACTATCCAGGCTACAGGACTGTGCCTCCTCCACTCAAACTGAGCTGGTGGCAATAGCGATGGGAATTGGGAGTATCTTTCGAAGGGGAAAGAATATTCTTATCCTATCTGACAGCAGGGCGGCCTTGGAAGCTATCTCTAGCCCCCAACCCACCTATCCTTTCCTTGTACAAGATATCAGACGGGGGATAAAATGTGTAAGGGAGAAGGGGCTAGGGGTCAAATTTGACTGGATTCCTTCACATGTAGGCATCCCCGGCAATGAAAGGGCAGATAAGCTTGCCAAGGAGGCCTCAGAGAAAGAAGAACCTGATCATATTCTTGAACTGTCATTGAAACAAATGAGAACTATAATTAAAAAGACACAAGAAGAAAGAGTGGATGAAGACAGAGCTAGACATCATAATACCAGCCGATCTATAAACTACTACAATAAAGTAGCATTTACGACCAAATACACCTATGGTAAACGTACAACGAGTAGGTGAGTAGACTCAGTACATGCAAGAATAAGGCTTAGCTATTGTTATCCATGGCAGCTGAATTGACAGGTAGAAGGAGAGAGAGAGAGAGAGAGAGAGGCAGGCAGGCAGGCAGGCCTAAGTCAGAGCACAGTCCATACATCCAAACACGTTTGGGATTCTGCCTTGAAAGTAACTCCTCTTCATCACCTCCCCTCTCCCTCCACACTCGCTGCAACATGCTGGCTAGACTTTGACAGGGAGACGAAAAGTTGCTCGTTCCAATAATCACCGTTTCGTTCGCATCTGAGCTATAGATATGGCGCTACGGCGAGCGAAAATGAGCGAATATTTGTGGAGTCACCCCGCCAGGTAGCACAGGGTAATAAACATACTAGCCGTCAGGGAAGCGTTAAAGTTCTCGCCACGAATCGGACCATTCCCAGTGACTCCCAGTTAATTCCCAGTGATTCCCCAGTGAGTCCTGGTGACTCTCGGTGATTCGTATCTGATTCGCGGACAGGTTTCGGATTCAGTTTCAGTTCTCACCAGAATCACCAGGACTCACTGTGAATCACTGGGAATGGTCCGATTCGCGGTGAGAACCTTAAACAAGGTGAACATTTTTGTCGGACAGGGCAAATCGGCCGGGACTGGTTTGGAGTCACTGGGAGTCTAACAGGAATCACTAGGATATCGCTAGAGTCACTAGGAGTCATCGATTTTCACCGCGAATAGGCCCAGGAATCCGAATTTTCAGCTACTCCTAGTGATTCTAGCTCGCATTCCTGACTGTGTGAAGTACCCTTTAGTGTATAACTATTTTGCAGTTCTATTAATCATACAACCCATAGAACCTACGTCCACAATTGTTAATAAATAGAGTTGCATGTGCTAGTAATTATATGTATTTGACAGTGACACAACATCTACGTCTATGAGGGGCACTGAATAGTTAGTGAAACCTTGGACTTTGATGTGTGTGTTTCCATTATGTTGCGTCAGTCCATCATGATTGGGTATCTTAAGGGGGATGGCTAGTTTTTCGGGACCCCCTTCTCCCTCATGCTTTGTCCCATTAGAATTGAGATTTTAAGATGTTCATTCCATTTTTTTGGCGATTTTGAGACCTTTCGCCCTATTGATTTGCCAATATTCAGACATTTTGTGTAATTTAGGTGTCAATCTTTTTCCTGGCGAGCGATAGCAAGCCTGTTATTTTAGGAGGAATTAGCTTTTGGCTGGGAGATTTTTCTACTGAAAAATGTACAAACTTATCTTCACAGGGGGTTTAGGGGGTGTATTTTAAAACTTGACAGAGGTCTAGAGAGGAAAATAAAAAATAAATAATGAATACATATATACAGTATACCAAAAACTATCCAGTACCCCCTTAATATTGGTCAGATCTTCCAGTCCCCGACTATATAATAGTCCCTGGAGCAGCATAACGCGAGGTGTTGTAGGAGGTCTTTACACAAAACTATGTTAGGAATGTGTGACAAGAAATGATGCGGCCGTTGTACAGTGATAAGTCTACTATATTGGAGTGTGCATCGAACCCAAGGGAGATTAAGCGGTGTTGTGTATAATCCCAAATTATTCTGAGTTTGTGTTTAAAAGTGTATTGCTTTAAACTAGTGTATACGTATTATATGATGTAAAATATTTCAATGAACCATACAAGCCAACAACTATACCCTGACTATAACTGCTGGGCTCCAAACAAACACCACCAACACCATAATAATACAGATGGAATATTCTGGCCAGCGTCCCGGTTTTCCTGGCGAATCAGAATTAAGGGGGTAGTGGCAGTTTTTTTGGTCTATTTATCTATGTATTTATTAACCTTCGTCGGGTCATTTTTCTACCGAAAAATTTACACATTTGTCTTGAAAGGGGGTCTAGGGGATGTTTGTTTAACCCTTGTTTAGCGGGGCCCGACTTAAGTCTGTATCGAAAAAATTGGACTATGTGGCGGGGCCCGACTTAAGTCTGTGGGCTAATTCCCGCCCTAATTTAAGTGGAAAGCGAAACCTGGTGGTCAGGCGGTGTACTACAAGGTCCCACCCTCATATCCCCACTGCATGACCATGACTCAGTAACCCTCAAGCAGCCGTGATGGAAGGTCAAGATTTGCCCGTGTCCGATTCGGTGGCCGCCACCCCTAGTGCGTCGCGCCACCCTACTCATCACGCCCCGCTCACCGCCCAGGACCTAGATATCATCATGAACTCTTCAGAACTTTCTAATAGGCTGTTGAATGGCACCATGGAAGGTGTGGGTGATAGTTTTGATAGTGAGGATGACTCGGAAGACGAAAATATGCCGATCATAGGCTTTCACCCCAAGCATAATTTGCGTGCCGCAAAAGTTGAGGTTGATGCTGCAGAGGACGTTGAGCAAGATGGAGACGTTCCTGACGAAGAACATACTGGTGTGGGTGTTGGTAAGTACAATTTAAATTTTATAATTGCTTGAAAGTTTGATTGCAAGCATTTTATAGCGTATTATTTCAGGCGTTCGGTAAATTTCTCACGATAACCAGGGTGTACGGTACATTTCTCACGATAATACAAGCAACAACGTAGCTTGGCGATGATTGTGGTCTACTATATACCTTTTTATAATTGCATGTGACCTTGTAATTGCTTGAAAGTTTGATTGCAAGCATTTTTTAGCGTATTATTTCAGGCGTTCGGTAAATTTCTTACAGTAATATAAACAACGAAAGATTGAATATTTGTGCTTGGCATTATATGATTGTGGGGAACACATGTACCGTATATATTATTTTATCATATATATGATACATATGTAAAATACTTATATCATCACGACACTCTCTCTCTCTCTCTCTCTCACTCTCTTTGTCTGATATAGGCCAGGGCACTCCCTATCTAATCTTACCCCCAGGCAAAATCACACCCTAACAGATGTCCTTGACCTCCTCCTCCTCCTCTCTTTCTCTCTCCCTCTCTCTCTCTCTCTTTCTCTCTCTTCCTCTCTGGGTCTAACTATACATTTATAATTGCATGTGACCTTGAAATTGCTTGAAAGTTTGATTGCAAGCATTTTATAGCGTATTATTTCAGGCGTTCGGTAAATTTCTCATGATAACCAGGGTGTACGGTACATTTCTCACGATAATACAAGCAACAACGAAGCTTGGCGAAGATTGTGGTCTACAATATACCTTTTTATAATTGCCTGTGACCTTGAAATTGCTTGAAAGTTTGATTGCAAGCATTTTATAGCGTATTATTTCAGGCGTTCGGTACATTTCTCACGATAACCAGGGTGTACGGTACATTTCTCACGATAATACAAGCAACAACGAAGCTTTTCGAAGATTGTGGTCTACAATATTCCTTTTTATAATTGCATGTGACCTTGAAATTCATTGAGAGTTTGATTGCAAGCATTGTATTTGCGTATTATTTCAGGCGTTCGGTATATTTCTTACGGTAATACAAACTACGAAAGATTGAATATTTGTGCTTGGCATTATATGATTGTGGGGAACATATGTACCGTATATATTATTTTATCATATATATGATACATATGTAAAATAGTTATATTATCACGACACTCTCTCTCTCTCTCTCTCTGTCTCTCTCACTCTCTTTGTCTGATATAGGCCAGAGTACTCCCTATCTAATCCTACCCCAGGCAAAATCACACCTAGCAGAAGTCCTTGACCTCCTCCTCCTCCTCTCTTTCTCTCTCCCTCTCTCTCTCTCTCTCTCTCTCTCTCTTCCTCTCTGGGTCTACCTATACATTTATAATTGCATGTGACCTTGAAATTGCTTGAAAGTTTGATTGCAAGCATTTTATAGCGTATTATTTCAGGCGTTCGGTAGATTTCTCATGATAACCAGGGTGTACGGTACATTTCTCACAATAAAACAAGCAACAACGAAGCTTGGCGAATATTGTGGTCTACAATATACCTTTTTATAATTGCATGTGACCTTAAAATTGATTGAGAGTTTGATTGCAAGCAGTTTATTTGCGTATTATTTCAGGCGTTCGGTATATTTCTTACGGTAATACAAACAACGAAAGATTGAATATTTGTGCTTGGCATTATATGATTGTGGGGAACATATTATGTACCGTATATATTACTTTATCATATATATGATACATATGTAAAAATTTTATATTATCACGACACTCTCTCTCTCTCTCGGACCAGGTCATTGACCCCCCAGCCAGCCCCCCCATCCAGGCAGCGAGCCGCCGTGTCAGAGCCTCCAGTGATTTCGCTCGCCAACATCTCGGGGGTAGACCAGATGCTAACTACCCCTGCCCATGCTCAAGCTGGTCCAGCGACCTCTACACCAGCTGCAGATGCACATTCCCCCGTGTTGGCAACGCCACCCGAGATGTCGCGGACGAGGGTGACCAGGTGTCGGCTGGATTTGGAGGAAAGCGATGCCGGCCCAAGCTCTCCCGATTCACCGGAAGCCAGGATATCCCCGCTGCCGGGAAGCGACTCTGATGACGGGCAGGCACAGCCACAGCAGGGACAGCCACAGCAGGGACAACCACAGCAGGGACAGCCACAGCAGGGACAGCTAGTATACAGCAGGCACTGCCACAGCAGGGACAGCCACAGCAGGGACAGCCACAGCAGGGACAGCCACAGCAGGGACAGCCACAGCAGGGACAGCCACAGCAGGGACAGCCACAGCCACAGCAGGGACAGCCACAGCAGGGACAGCCACAGCCACAGCAGGCACAGCCACAGCAGGGACAGCCACAGCCACAGCAGGGACAGCCACAGCGAGGTGCCCGGGGAAGGGCCCGAGGAGGTGCCAGAGGAGGTGGCCCAGGAGGTGCCCCAGGAGGTGCCCCAGGAGGTGCACCAGGAGGTGCCCTAGGAGGTGCCCCAGGAGGTGCCACAGGAGGTCCCCCAGGAGGGGCCAGGAGGCCGGTACCACGACCTGTCTTTCAGTGGCAGGACTGCCTGCCTCGGAATATGCCTGGTCAACCACCCCTCTTTCACAAGGCACCGAATGGCGTCCAGCCTGCCTTTCCCTGCTCGGAGAATGACACCCCTTATGACTACTTCCGGGCATTTTTTGATGACCAATTGCTCGGGGACATTGTCACAGAGACAAACCTGTATGGTCGCCAGCACGCCGATGAAATGAGGTCGCCCCACATGCGGAGATGGACACCCATTGACATCGGCGAACTCCTCATGTTTTTGGCCCTCACCATGCTCATGCCCCACATAAAGAAACACAACATGTTAGATTATTGGGTTATGCATGACATCATAGCAACGCCAGTGTTCAACACCTACATGCCAAGGGACCAGTATAGGCAAATTCTGAAGTGCTTGCACTTTGTGGATAACACTGCGCCACATGGAGCCGACAAGATCTGGGAAATACGGCCATTCCAGAACTCCCTCCTCTACAGGTATCGCCGGTTTTTCAAACCTTTCCAGAATGTCGTGGTCGATTAGTCCTTGGTCCTCTTCCGTGGACGTCTCTCTTTCAGCCAGTACATTCCGTCGAAGCGTCACCGCTTCGGGATCAAATTCTTTGTACTGTGTGACTGCGAGACAGGATACGTGCTGGATCTTATCATATATACCACTACTGATGTGGACATTCCGAACGACCCTTTGGGTCTTTCAGGGTCGGTTGTCAAGACACTGATGGAGCCGTATCTAGATGCCAACCGAATCCTGTTCACTGACAACTTCTACACCTCTCCTCTCCTTGCCAGGTATCTCCTTACAAGGAGAACGGGAAGCTGTGGAACTGTTAGGTCAAACCGGAAACACTGGCCCCGGTTTGAGAAGACGCAGAAAGGAGACATCTTCCGGAAGAAGAGCAGTAGTGAGAACATACTGGCTATTTGTTGGCATGACACAAAGCCAGTCAATGTCCTCTCCACCTACCACAAGTCCGCATTGCGAGATAGCGGGAAGAGGAGATACCAGCAGGACCGTGTCACAGGCAACAGGACTGTAGTTGTTATCTCCAAACCTGACGCTGTCCTGGAGTATAATGTGAACATGCGGTTGGTGGACAAAAGTGATATGCAGATCACTGCTGTTGACTGCCTTAGGAAGACCTGTAAATGGTACAAGAAGGTCGTACTCCATCTTCTTGATGTCACTGTCCTCAACGCATACACCCTGTGGATGACGCACACAGGAAAGAAGAGCTCTGTAAGGCTGTTCTCCAAGGACATCATCGAGGCCATCCTCCGTAAGCACGGAACCACACGTGCGGCACCAGTTCCGAGGGCGATCGTGGATTTGCCCAGCCGCCTTGAGTGCCGGGACTACCTCGCGACTCACAGGCTTGTGACTTCACCTCCCAACCCTACACAACTTGCTGCTGGCCGGGTGGCCGGAAAAAAGGTGTGCCACGTCTGCAGTCACTCGACAAGGAGGCCCCGACATAAGAGGGAAGTCGCGTCCAAGTGTAGTCGGTGTGATGTGGGACTCTGTCCTATTCCCTGCTACACCGAGTACCACACACTGGAACACTTCTAACCTCCTCCCTTCTTGCCAATCATTCATAACTTCATTCAATCATTCATTCATCTATTTCAAAGTACCTCATAAATTCATGGCATTCATAACTTCATTCAATCATTCATTCATCTATTTCAAAGTACCTCATGAATTCATGTCATTCAATCATTCATATGGTGGAATAGCACACTACCCAAACACAAGTACAATCATCATCATCAGCAACATCACCCATTACATCCATAAGTTTCGAATCTCATCCATCCATCTGGTTCTTGGTCCACCTCATACATCTATGTCATTCATTCATACATACATTCATACACTCGCTATAGGCAGTTCTGCATTTTGTCTACCTCAATCACATTCATACACTCGCTATAGGCAGTTCTGCCTTTTGTCTACCTCAATCACATTCATACACTCGCTATAGGCAGTTCTGCCTTTTCCCTACCTCAATCACATAACTGCCTTTTACCTACCTCAATTACATAACTGCCTTTGCCTACCTCAATCACATGTGGATTACACCTACTGGGAACACCACAAAAACAAAAAATGAGTCGTCAACACTACCCCATAGGGTGATTTGGAAATGTGTTGAAATAATATTATATATTAAACAAAAGAATATTTCCTGCAAAGCAAGCGAAACAGAGAGAGAGAGAGAGAGAGAGAGAGAGAGAGAGAGAGAGAGAGAGAGAGAGAGAGAGAGAGAGAGAGAGAGAATGCAGAAACTGAACTGAAAAAAGAGTGAAAAAAATATAATAATACAGAAATATTACAATCAAATAAAGAAATAGAGGGATTAGAGAAAATAATAATGAGAATTAAATATACGGATGAGGAAGAGGGAGAGAGAGAGAGAGAGAGAGAGAGAGAGAGAGAGAGAGAGAGAGAGAGACAGAGCGCGCGAGAGAGGGAGCGAGCGAGCCAGAGAGAGAGAGAGAGAGAGAGAGAGAGAAACTGACAGACAGGAGGAGTGAGAGAGAGAGAGAAAGAGAAAGAGAGAGAGAGAGAGAATACAGAGAATACAGAAATAAGGAGAAATAAGAGAAAACTAAGACTGATAACCTGAAGGAATAGTAGACGCGCGGGAGGCCAAAGTCAGGGCAAAGCGAACGCATCCGAACGCGCTTGGGAAATATACCAAAAAGTAACCCCTCATCCTCACCTCTTCCCACCCTCCACACTGCTCACAACATCCAGACTAGACTTATATGTGGAGACGAAGAGTTGCTCGTTCCAAAAATGACTGTTTCGTTCGCATTTGAGCCATAGTGAAGGCGCTAGGGCGAGTGAAAGTGAGCGAATATTTCGGGATAATGCCTGCTGGGCGGCACGGTGTAAAATACCTTAAAGTAAAATGTTAAAGTTTGATGGAGGTCTAGCAAGGAAAATATAAATCAATAAATATACAAATATATAGATATCACCCTCGCTAGACTTCCATCAAATTTAAATAAATACCCCCTAGATCCCTCTTTAAGATAAATTTGTAAATTTTTCTGTAGAAAAATTCCCGGCCGAAAGACAGTTCCTCCTAGAATTTCAGACTCGCTATTGCCCGCCCGGAAAAAATTGGCACCTAAATGGCACGAAAGTTCTTTATATTGACAAGACATGGGGCGAAAGGTCTTAAAGGCTCCAAACTAATGGAACGAATGTCTTAAAATCTCAAAGTTAATGGGACTAAATATGATGGAGAACATACAACTACCGAATTGATCTCGGATTTTTTTTTTTTTCTATGTGATTGAGGGAGGCAAAAGGCAGAACTGCCTATAGCGAGTGCCTCCCCCATAGTTGAAAGAGTGACAGGGCCAAAATCAAGGGATGTTCGTGCCAAAATGCCTGGACACACAGAGTTTGAAGCAATTTAAGTCATAGGAAGCGGAAAGACTGATTCTGGGAGAGAGTTCCAGAGCTCAGCTGTTGAGTAGAAGAAAGTTTGAGAGTAACGTTTCACTCTTGGGTTGGAGAGTTGCACAGAGTAGGGCTGGGATTGAGTTGAAAGAAGGATACCATGTGCCCTACATAAAGGAGGTGGTATACACTGGGAAAGCTCTGAGGAACACTGATTATTATAGTAGCGATAGAATAGCGAGCGAGATGCAACATTGCGGCGGACAGAGAGAGATTGCAGAGAGTTAGTGAGTGGACGGGAGTTAATGATACGAAAGGCCTTCCTTTCAACTTTGTCTAGGAGAGCAGTGTGAGAGGACCCTCCCCACACATGTGAACAATACTCAGTACAAGGACGCACTATGCCCCTGTACATAGCAAGAAGCTGTGCAGGGGAAAAGAACCCCCTAAGGCGGTTGAGCACACCCAGCTTCTGGGAGGCTGCCTTAGCAAGACTGGTAATATGGTCCTTCCAACTGAGAGCAGAAGAAAAAGAGACACCAAGAATATTGAGAGAAGATGAAGGATTGATTTTTGTATTGTTGAAGAATAAGGGATAGTCCGCTGGGAGATCCTGACGGGTAGATACATGGAGAAATTGGGTTTTGGAAGCATTAAAGGTAACAAGGTTTTCTCTGCCCCAATTGGAGATAGTATTTAGATCAGAATTTAAGAGTTCTATGGCTTCATTACGTTTGTCATTGAGGGATTGCTGGCTGGGGCGTTCTGAAAAACTAATGGAGTAGTGTAAGGTTGAGTCATCTGCATATGAATGGATGGGAATTGAGGTACAGTTGAGGAGATCATTTATAAAAATTAGAAAGAGAATAGGAGATAGGACAGAGCCCTGAGGAACACCGGAGTTTATAGGGTGAGGAAGTGAACAATGGCCGTCCACAACCGCGGCTATGGAACGCGGAAAGGAAAATAGAGACAAATGTTATAAGTTGCTCAAATTAAAGGTTCCGGAGTGATGTTGACATTTCCATGTAATAATAAAGAGATAAGAGAAGTGACGATAGGAATTATATATCATTGTATTTATATTTTTGTTGTATTTATTAGTTTTATTAATTTGATTTGTTATAATTAGCATTTTTTAGCACATGGGGTTATGGGTAAATATTTGTTTAGCCTACTTGTCAGTTCACCAGCTAATACTATCGTTTCTACTCGAGACTGCTTTGTCCACACTTTTAATACATGTTATTTTAATATCTTTGTATTAGAGTTGGATTTACTTAAGAGTTGTTATTTAGAATCTGAATATGATAAAATATAATGTAAATAAAACATAGGTCAACCCACTCTCTTTTGTCTCCATTTACCTTGAACAAAGGCCCAATGCTCGCCTTTCGCCAATCCAGTGGTACTGCACCCGTTTGTTTGTTTTTTATATATATTCCAACTATTCCCTCTCCCTGAGGGCCTATACATTCAACAGTACATTCAGAGGTGCAGCCCGTGAGGTCTCGTTCCAGTCTAGGGAATGAGACATGGGAAGCACGTTGAGATGCAACCAGCCCCCACAATCTTGCCTTCTCAGGATGCACGGGCTGGGTTGCCCACCCATGGTTCGAAACAGCCCCATCTCTGAAGCTGCCTCGCCCCAGTGCTTCACTGTCTCACCTCCTAGACTCAGACCCTCACTCTCAGAATGTCACCTATTGAGCAATGAATTCACTAGGCATCAGGGAACAATGAGGGTACATTATTGGCGTTTCGGTGGACTGTGGTAATGCACTGATACTCTAGGTACAGCACAAATGCCATCCCAATATTATCTTCCCATTGATAAATTAGGATTAGAACCCTGGACCTTCGGAATACCAGTCCAGAGTCATGCCACTCTACCAAACCTTCCCTATGGTTATGGTACATCATTTAATATCTAACCAATTACTTAATAACACTATTGTGTCTTTCCTTGATGAACTCTTTGTGCCTAGAATCACTAAGTCAAATTAAATGGGATCTCCAGCAGATTGCCAAACCAGAGAGAATTGGTTAAATATAACTAATGAACACAAATAAGAAAATTTTCATGGAATGTCATGATGTTGTCATTGTCCATAGGGATATTAAAATAATACATGTGTAACTTTTTTTCGAATAATCTAATTTACAAATTTCACTTCCAACACCCACCACCTCCCAATGAAATGAATTAAATGTGAGAAATATTTTAGTGAACACAATTTAACCAGATATATACCGACCCAAATAAAACACTGACTGTGGTCACCCCGGGATCTTTTTTCAGCGTGAATACCAAATACCCTCCTGAGAACTACTTGAATTCGGAATGGAAATATTGGAACTCGCTTTAGTCACTGTTTATATTCGTCCAATAATATTATAACAACTTGTAAAATATGTTTGTTTTTACAAGTTTTTCATTTTGACATGTGTTCTCTTATATCAATATTATTATAGTTGTGTGTACTACTACTACTACTACTACTACTATTTTTTTTCCTACTACATTGATTGTTATTTAATATTGTTCATACATTTTATTTTACAAGCATCAGATATTACTATTCTACACCATGCAACTTCAATCCAGCGCCTCCCTGCGACCCTCTGTTCTATCTAATATATCTCATTCACCACTTTTTATTCTTCCCTTCTCCTTCTTCTTTTTCTCCTCTATCTTGCTTATTTGTCTCTTCCTCCCTCTGCTTCCTTTCTGTTTCCTCCCTCCCCTATAATCTCCTTCCTCTCTCTCGCTCTCCAATATTCTCCCTCATTCCTTCTTTTCAGGTCACTCTTTCCCTTTTCTCTTTGTTTCCTTTCTTCCCCCGTTATCAGCTTTCGGCCTCTTCCAACCTTTCTTTCATTTTTCTTCTCTCTGTATCCCTCTTCCTTATCTCTTCTTTCCCCTTTTTCTTCTCTTCATTCTCTTCCTCTTTCTTCTTCTTATATTCATCCTCCTTCTTCTTCTTCTCTTCCTTCTTCTTCTCCTCCTCCTCCTTCCTTTCCATTATTTACCTCCTCAGTGACCAGACTATCCCAACACACCACTGAAGGAAACGATGGAGACAAATCACCGCGGAGGTCCAGATATTGTGTTACAAGTCTGCTCTCACATACAAGTTGTTTCGTGTGTAAATCGGTTCGCCACAAGTTAGTTTGTCCTTGACTAACTGTACTTGCAAGTCGTTTCTTTTCAAATTCTTTCAGATGAAAGCCGTTTCTCCTACTCGTCTTAACATTTGGAAGTCCTTACATTTAAATAATGTAATAGCCCATTCAATACCAGAACAATTGATACGTGCTATTTTGGGTACTGTCAAGTTATTTTTGTAACGGCACATATTAAGAATGATATCAGGCAGTATGACGGTTCTGATTAAAACAAATCTAGTTTGAATAAATCTGTCCTAGTGTGTCAAGAATAAGAGATTATTCGTCTTTTTGGAAGGAGTTAAGGTTTTTGAATGGTGGTGAAGTGACTGTGAGTGAAATTGATTGTGGTCGAAATTGTCTTTGAACGAAGTTACAGTAGGCGAGATTGCTTGTTGGCGATGTTACTTTAGACGATGTTACTTGTGGGCGAACCAACCGTCAACAAAGAGATTCTGGCAACACAAACATCAGAGACAACGTCCCTTCATTTGGCAACAAGGAAAAATCAGAGACAGTCAACATTTTCTTCTGGTTCAGTGTCTTCCTTCCATTTTTACTTCATGGTTTCCTTGCTATCTTTCTACCGGTCTGCATTACTTTCTTACTCCATGGTTCCCTTGCTATCTTTCTCCCTGTCTTCATTACTGTCTTCCTTGCTGTCTTTCTCCCTGTCTGCATTACTTTCTTACTTCATGGCGTCGTTGCTATCTTTCTTACTTCATGGTGTCCTTGCTATCTTTCTCCCTGTCTGTATTACTTTCTTACTTCATTGTTCCCTTGCTATCTTTCTCCCCTCCTTCATTACTGTCTTACTTCATGGTGTCCTTGATTTCTTTCTTCCTGTCTTCATTACTATAATTATGACTTGAATAGTCCTACGTGCATGCATGACAGCCATACATGCACGTGTTAGCCTTGGTCACCAATAGGCCTACGTGCATGCATGACAGCCATACATGCACGTGTTAGCCCTGGTCACCAATAGGCCTACGTGCATGTATGACAGCCATACATGTACGTGTTAGCCCTGGTCACCAATAGTCCTACGTGCATGTATGACAGCCATACATGCACTTGTTAGCCTTGGTCACCAATAGTCCTATGTGCATTCATGACAGCCATACATGCACGTGTTAGCCTTGGCCACCAATAGGCCTAAGTGCATGCATGACAGCCATACATGTACGTGTTAGCCTTGGTCACCAATAGGCTTACGTGCATTCATGACAGCCATACATGCACGTGTTAGCCTTGGTCACCAATAGGCGTACGTGCATGCGTGACAGCCATACATGCACTAGTTAGCCTTGGTCACCAATAGGCCTACGTGCATGCACGTGTTAACCTTGGTCACCAATAGGCCAACGTGCATGCATGACAGTCATACATGCACGTGTTAGTCTTGGTCACCAATAGGCCTACGTGCATGCATGGCAGCCATACATGCACGTGTTAACCTTAGTCACCAATATGTCATTGTGAAAACAGAGAGGGGAATCCCAAACAGTGAACAAAACAGTAATGTGGGCGTCCCTGGCTCCAACACTAAGTTGCACCTCCAGGAACCATATGCCAGTTTTGAGATTGACAAATCACTTCCGACTACAAGGCCGTATAATGTTAATCACTTCTGTACCGGCGACTTCTTTTAAATTTTATTCTAGCTAGTATTAGATGATTTGATTAAAGTTTAGAAAGGTCCTCCAACACATAAGTGGCTACTAACTATCACAATGAACCCTTTTTACTGCCACAGATCCCTCTAACACTGCTAAAACTCGTCTAAATGTAGCTAGGAGAAAATAAATAACACATTGCCGGTACAGAAGGGGTTAATGGTGCCCAGGGATGTAGTGTCAGCCATCTTGACGTGCTGCAGGAAAGTGTAACTGATTAAATGGCTTGATGCACTGTCCAGCAATGATGCATTCTCTGACCAGACAATGGCCACAGAATGTGGACGATTGGCATCCCCACCTACCATGAATCTACTGTAAAATCCATAAATGGTCACTCCTCTAATGAAGGACTATCTGTTCTGCATGTCTGTATATGGACAAGGTAACAGTAAGTTTCTTTTTGAGGTAAATCTGAAACTAAGTACAGTGTGAAACAAATGAATTACCAATGACATCCGATAGGGAATGAGGATTAAAATTATTATATATTAGCTACTCTCTTAATTCGGAAGATAATTGAAGGAAAACAACCTTTGTATGTGTAATTCATTTAAATGGGAAAAACATTTAACAATACCATTGAATCCCACGCAGACTCTATAAACTGTATGTATTGGGTATCACGTTGGATCAAGTGCCATTTAATGCGTTTATAAACAATAACTGTCAGCCCTACATACAGAGCACTGACACAGAGGGTAAACAATGGCAAAACAATAATTGAACAGCCGGATATTATCAAGGCAATTCCATACACCTGTATTAACTCGGGAAGTTATGTTATGGATAATGGACAAAGTATCGAACACGTGAGAAACGCATGATTGTGTAATAATCTTTGTTATCTTTGTCTGTATTATGGTTATTTGGAAATCGCTAAGGCTAATTAGCATGTTGGTGTTATTGTTATCAGGCGAGTGTAAATTAGAAAAAATTACAGCTTCATCCCCAAGAAAAGGTTTTAAAGCGGATTAATTCATACTTGGCCATTGTAACGCTGTTATAGTACAAAGGAGTACAAAGGAAATAAAGCAACAACAGTTCCAGCGACCCCTCACAGCTGCTTGCCCTCCAAAACATTGATGGTCAAGCGTCCAAACAGTGGTTTAGAGTGGGTAACGAAAAAATGGAAATGGAAGACTGCCCAAGGACAATGTCCGTGGCAGGATTAGGAGACGTTAGTAGGGGATAGTTGTTAGTAATATAATAGAGGAACAAAAACAGAAACACAAAAATGTATTCATTGACAAATGCAGTCAGTCGTGGATTTAAGACAAGGTGTTTGTCTAGGGGAAGTTTAAAAGAATCAACGGTGCTGCAGTCTATAACATCTTGGGGAAGCCAATTCCACAAGTTGACATCTAGATTGAAGAAGACATTCTTAGACTCGTGTGAGTTAAATGAATTACCAATAATTTTGCAACCGTTCCCAGCGTGTAATTTGATTGGTCGATAGTGAAATATTTATTGCAGTTCATATTGCCGATGCCTTTGATGATTTGAAACACTTGAATTAAGTCGCCTCTTAATTAATCTGCGCTGGGTTAAAGGAAATACATTTAATTCTCTATGATGCTCCTCGCATGGTTGTACAAGTGAGACCCTCATCCATGTGGTTAATGTAAACTTGGAAGATAACTGACCCCAGTACCGATCCCTGGGGTACCCCGCTACTTACATTGACCTATTTGGATGCTTTACCGTTTAGTTTATGACTACTCTTTTCTTTCTCTCACTGGGCCAATTTTCTATCCATTTCAACACACCGTCATGTATTCCATGCGCTTTTAGTTTAATCAATAAACGTTTGTGGGGAACTTTGTCAAAGGCTTTTTGAAAATCAATGTATATAATATCTACAGCTTTACTATCATCATATAGGTTGAGGGCTATCGTGGAAGAAATCTAAGAAATTTGTTAAGTAGGAGCATTTATTACAAAAACTGTGTTGAGTATCTTTAAATACATTGTTTTCCTCTAAGTGATTTACGAGTTTGTCTCTTATGAGTGTTTCTAGCATTTTACATACAACTGAGGTTACGCTGAATGGACGGTAGTTACTAGGTGATGATTTGCTGCCATTTGTTAATATCGGTGTTACGTTGGCGAGCTTCTACTGATCAGGCATAGTCCCAGACTGTAAGGATTTATCGAAGAGCAATGATGCTGTAGGGATATTACTAAGGTCTTCTGTTCTAAGATCTGATGCAAAGAAGGTGTTGAGAGCGTTATTCATTTGTGCTTCATTTTTTAGTCATTGTTGAAGTCACTACTTTCTTCTTCCTGGTGTAACTATACATTTTTTCGGGTTTGTTTTAAATTGATTTGCAACATGTAATGTTAGCGTGTTTTTACTTTGTTTGATAAACTTTTTGGCTTTGCTTCGTAGATCTACAAATATCACTATATTTTAATTGGTATCAGAGATTTTTAATCTATCATGAGCATTCTTTTTAGCAAGCAGACAATCCGCAATGTCTTTATTCCACCACTTAGGCCTGTTATTATGTATTGATCTTCGTTTTTTTAATGGTATACACTCATGTAGGCTACTGCATTCGAGTTAGTGGAGATGAAAAATATCCATGATTGGTTAGATCATCATTGTTAATCATAGAACTCCAGTCGATTTTCTTAGGCATCGCTCTAAATCTATGAAAGTTTGGTCTTTTGAAATTTGGGACCTTCTCTTTGCTGGTATTGACTTCGTTGCTATTGAGTTTTAAATGGAAAGTGATCGTACGATGGCCACTATTACTGAATGCATCACCAACATTCAAATTTTCTATTAATTCTTCTTTTGTTGCAAGTACAAGGTCAAGCATGTTATTACCACAGGTGGGCAAATGAACTAATTGATAGAGCGAACTCTCTTGCAAGTTCGCATTACAAGTCATGTCCGGAGTGTGAAGTAAGAGTATCGCCACACTTGGTCAGAGGTAAATTTAAGTCACCAAAAATGATGGCATCTTGTGAGTTACTTATATCTGCAATTTGTTCGTAAATTTCTCAGTTAGTTTTCATTGATTGAGCTGGAGGTCTGTTTATTAATACAAGTATTATTTTTGTACCTTTATTATTATTTATTAGTGCAAAGGATGTGTCGACGTTCACAATTTGGGGTTTTGACAAGAGGATCGGGTTAAGACTTTCTTTGATGAAATATAAAACGCCACCGCCATTTCTATTAATTCGGCTGTTCTCAAGCACTACATAACTGGGAAGTGAATACTCATCTAAGAAGTCTCTGTCTTCTGTATTGAACCAAGATTCTGTTATGCCAATTATGTCATAGTTTTCTGTCAACACTAGTTCCTTTAAATCTGAAAATATATTGCGTATGCTACGAGCGTTTGCATAGAAGATCTAAATAGTTAAGGTTTTAGAACTCACGGAACGCTCTTTAACCTCTTAAGTGCGTAGGGTGTGGTAGTGGCCACCCCTCCCTGTGCGGAGGTATTTAGACTGTTTCCTTCACTCAAATCGTCATTGTACCATAAATATCATAAATAATTATCCATATGCGCCTATTTTACGTTGATTATGAAGATATTAACCTGTTACAACCATAAAACAAGAGGAAACAGCGTTTGGCTGGTCAAAATCGCAAAATGAGAGCGAGAGTTATAATCATCGAGTGCCAGCCAGCCTGCCAACATCCACCCCTCACGACGTCTGGAGAGACACTGCCGTGTAGTTGTCCCTCTCTCTCTCTTTCATTCGCTTGGTAACACATACAAGCATACCCTGCTTATGACTCGCTATTGATAGCACGAAAATATACTGCCGAAATAAGGGAATAAGAGAGAAAATAGGTGAAAATTGAAGGGGGGGGGGAGAAGGAGGGGATGTGGAGGAGTGATATTTGGCATGGCCAAAGGGCAATGATTAAAAAGAAAAAAAAAAAAAAAAAAAAAAACATCAATTGGGCTGGTTTAATTTTTAATTTTTTTTTTAGGCTTGGGATTATATAAGGGGTTCCGCAGCGCACCAGTAAAACCTTATATTAGTGGATCCGCACTTGTCAGGTATATCAAATTTTTGTTTCTGATCAAATCTACATTTACGTTCATGGCGGTCCTCGGTCCTCCCTGTCCTCGGTCCTTATCCCTGGCGGTCCTCGGTTGACCCTGTTTCTTTTCCAAAAATCCTTTACTGTGTCGTTTAGCAAGCGGCCAATTCTTACTGATCCCACCTGGTTCAGATGTACTTTGTTCTTCAAAAACAGATGATCTTCGTGGTAGAAGGCATTCCAGGTATTGACGAATCCGATGTCCTCCTCCTTGCACAGGTTAGCAAGCCGACGATTAATGCTGGTGGCTATGTTGAAGAACTGGCTTTCTACACTGATGCTGGGGTCAATTCCTGATATTAAGATCCTGCACGACTTTTCCTTATAAGACTTTATCAGTTTCCGGTACTTCATCATAAGGTCCTCTGATCGGGTCTGCTGCATGTCATTGGACCAACGTGAATGACGTACTCTGTGGTTGGCGGGGCTAGTCTGGACACTTTGTTGATTGCAGCAACAACGTCGTCCACACCACTACCCGGGATACAGAAGCGGTTGCTGATCCCAGGTGCCTTGGCGCAGAACTCTGTGAGTTGGCCACGAACCATTGAGTCTGCAACCAGCCAAATATCTTCCGTTTCCTCTTCGTCGTCTGAGTCCTCTAAAGTCTTGAGACGGTTGTGGCACTCAGTGATGGTGATGGTCTTCCTCAGAGTGGGTGGAATGTTGTTCCTCACGACACGGAAGGCCAAGTTGCTAGTTGATTCCTCCCGAGCTGGTGCATCAACTGAAGTGGGCATTGCAGGTGTTGGGCTGATGACACTTGACATTGATGCGGTGATCTCTACAGCAGGGGACACTCCTACGTTGAGTGCTGCAGTGGGGAGGGAGTTGATGCTGTTGAGAGGTTCGTCCAGTTTCAGCAACATAACCTCTCGGAGCTGGCAGAATCGACAGACATGAACTTCGGGACAGGCAATAATGGTAGATCCAAAACCTACTGGAACAGCTTGTGCAGGCACGAGACATGGTGGAAATAACAAAAACTACAGATTACTTCACTCACTTCATGTTACTTCGAATCACGTCTCTCACTTCAAGTCTATTTACTCACTTCCAATCACTTCACTAGCTATCACATAACTTCACTCACTTCAAATTACTATACTCAGTTCAAATAACTTCAAAACACTTCAAATGAAAACAAAAATAATAACAATAACAGAGTCGCTAAGCTGAAACAATGGCTAGATGGCGCTTGCGTCGCTAAAAACACACACACAAAAACTGACAAACAGTTTCCCAGTCATAAGTGGGTAAAACAAGAAACAGAAAATACACTTAATTGTATGCTAAATTATTCACTGGATTATACACTGAAGTATATGGTTAGCCTAGTCTAGGGTACCAATAGTTAAATTAACTAATTTATGTTAATATATCTTGCATAACAACTACTGTGTTGCTTAGATAAACCCTTAATCACAGTGCATGCAAAAGAACATGAACAATGGGCAATATGATGCTTAAATAAGGTTGATGTATATTACAAAAAGTAAAGCGCAGGGAACGAATTTGCCCGGGAATCGGCTGTAAACACTAAGTTAACAAACGACGCGTCGGTTGGTTTGGAACAATCAAATATTAATCAGTTAAAAATATGACAAGAAAGTAGCATGCAAATCACGACAACAATACTAGTGGGTTTAGTAAACACTTAACTAACGGTAATGCAAAATAATTATTAATTTACAATAAGATACTCAAATTATGATGATTGTTTTCCAGCTTCGAGCGGAGCATGTGAGTATGAGTCCACCGTGGGCAACAATATGAGGGCAAATCCATGAAACAAATCTTAAGTAAACAATATTAAATAATGCACCTATCGCCATATTGCACAGGTGTTCATTTAGTTCACTCATTCCTAGACACAAATAAATATGATCACGGTTGTCTATGAACTTTTGACTGTGACTGTACCACCGTCTGGACTAGTCACTGATGGAGTTATATTATGCGTAAGACTTTGGAGTCCATTGTGAAGGATGGATCACGGGTTTACGTTACTAGGACCAAGAGATTGAGGAACTGAATGCCAGGTAATATATCTGACTATCTCTCTATCTATCTATCTACCTATATATATATATATATATATATATATATATATATATATATATATATATATATAAATATTAGTGTAGCCAGGGAGGATATTTTCTTTCAGGCAGGTGAGATTAAAATAATAGGCACAGTTTGCATTATTGAGTTTTTTATTGATACTCTCAATTTTTCGTATAGTTTTTCTGGTATTTTCAGGAAGTTGGTAAAGGAGGTTTGCAAATGGTTCCGATGTGTCAATGGGCGCAGCCATCATTATCAAGGAGAAGTGAAGTTAGAAGGTGATAAGTCGAGTTTATATAGGCGATACAAGATCAAGAGAGGGATTATTGTGTGCTAGCTGCACGATGGTTGGCTAACCTAAGACTAGCTCTGGTAGGCTGGCCGGACGCAGGAGTGGGCGGGGCCTCTGCGTCGTTCGTCTGCGTGTGTGGAGGGGGCATTCCTGGGGGCATCATGGGGGGCCTCGCTGTGGAGGGGCGTGCCGAGGGTAGGATCTGGCTGTATTCCGCTTGTGTGTTTAAAGTAGGTTGGTATGTTTGTATACATATAGCTTCAAGAATGAATAGGCGGCGTGAGTCTATTTCTTTATCAAGAATAGAGGTGTGTTTATCTAAGTCGGGTCTGGTGAGTTCCTGATGGTGTGGGGATGTGTGGTAGTGGTCCTTGATAGCTCCGGCTTGAAGGTGGAAGGTAAGGTGACGTGACAGACGAATCATTGTCAAACCGACATAAGTGTGAGGTCCACAGTCCACTGTTACAGGTGTGTCGGTATATCACATGGTCCTCTTGTGACGGTTTCTTAGCGGTAGCCGGGCTGTTGCGAATGACTAGTTGTGATGTTTTCCTCGATTTGTAGTATATGGTGAGTTTAAGGGGTTGGTCAGGGTTCGTAGTTTTAACGTTGTTGCTGATAATGTCTCTCATTATGTTTTCGTCTGTCTTGTGATCTGAGGACATGTGGTTTTTATATTAGATTTTTATGTATTCAGTGTTTGTATTAGTAGGCATGTCGTTTTTGTACCATGTATCAAGGTGTTTGTTGATGGTGTGGGCGATGTCCGAGTTACTGTACCCATTGTTTACAAGCACCTGGGTGAGCCTCTCGAGTTCCTTGTGAGTGTCTCGCCAGGAGGTGCAGTGTGATAGGGCTCTCCTGACGTAGGCGGCGATGGTGGACTGTAAATATCGCTGTGGGCATTCACTTTCGCCGTTGAGACATAATCCGTTGTTGTATCCGTCTCTTGATCTTGTATCGCCTATATAAACTCGACTTATCACCTTCTAACTTCACTTCTCCTTGATAATGATGGCTGCGCCCATTGAAACGTCGGAACCATTTGCAAACCTCCTTCACCAACTTCCTGAAAATACCAGAAAAACTATACGAAAAATTGAGAGTATTAATAAAAAACTCAATAATGCAAACTGTGCCTATTATTTTAATCTCACCTGCCTGAAAGTATATATATATATATATATATATATATATATATATATATATATTGAGAATATATCACAAATACACGTGAGCCACTAAATGTTTCTAGTCTCTCTGTGGGGATCGAACCATCGACCATCAGAACGATAGCCGACGCTTAATCAATTACACCACGGCAGTCTAAAAGACACTCAGCCTTCTATCCTATTTATGTTAGGGAGAAGGGAAACCCACTAGGCGAATATATTTCAATTCAAACCTAGTTGTAGGATCCATATTTCCAGAATACCATACACGGATTTTTTAGTGTCCCGACGCAACTCGGGTTGAAAATGATTTAATTTAATTCTAACCCACAAAGCATGAGAGTTACAAATATTGAGAATATATCACAAATACACGTGAGCCACTAAATGTTTCTAGTCTCTCAGTGGGGATCGAACCATCGACCATCAGAACGATAGCCGACGCTTAATCAATTACACCACGGCAGTCTAAAAGACACTCAGCCTTCTATCCTATTTATGTTAGGGAGAAGGGAAACCCACTAGGCGAATATATTTCAATTAGAGAACTGTTGCCAGTCCTGACCATGAGAGGGCTCTCACCCCACCTTAAAGGGAAGGTGTATACCTCATGTGTTAGGAGCGCGATGACCTATGCGTCTGAGACATGGCCGGTTAAAGTGGAGGATGTCAATAGAATGGAATGGAATGAGAAGAGAATAGTGAGATGGATGTGTGGGGTTAATCTTAGGTACAGAGTATCGAGCGAAGAATTGAGAAGGCGTCTGGGCATTAGGAGTATCAGTGAAGTGATGGGCACGAGCCGACTTGGTTGGTTTGGACATGTGGAGAGAATGGATGATCAGAACTGGGTGAAGAAATGCCGGACTGTGAACTTGGGGGGAGCTGCGCATAGGGGTGGACCTAGAATGACGTGGGCTCGGGTACTCAAGTCCAATCTCAAAATAAAGAACTTGACAACAGAGGCAGCCCTTGACAGGGCCACCTGGAAAGCTGCCATTTAGGACGTGAGACTGTAACCACAGTCTCTGTGGACAAACGGTCTTTAAACTTGTATGTATGTGTATATGTGTGTATATATATATATATATATATATATATATATATATATATATATATATATATATATATATATATATATATATATATATATATATATATATATATATATATATATATATATATACACATATATATATATATATTGAGTATATATCACAAATACACATGAGCCACTAAATGTTTCTAATCTTTCAGTGGGGTTCGAACCGCCGAACGTCAGGACGATAGCTGACACAACTGCCTTGGTGTAGTTGATTAAAGCGTCGGCTATCGTCCTGACGGTCGGCGGTTCGAACCCCACTGAGAGATTAGAAATATATATATATATATATATATATATAGGGTGAATCTAGATGTGAGGCTGGATGGGGAAATATTGGAACAAGTAGAGTGTTTTAAATATCTAGGAGGAATGATAAGCAAGAGTGGAGGTATGGATATGGAGGTAAAATAGAGAGTGTGTGAAGGAAGAAAGGTTTTCGGAGCAATGGCAAGTAGGTGGAAGACGAGGCATCTCGGAATGAAAGTAAAAAGCGCACTGTATCAAGGAATTGTTGTGCCAACAGTGATGTATGGGGCTGAGACATGGGCTCTGAAGAAAAAGGAGAAAAGAAAGCAGGATGTGATGGAGATGAGCTGCTTGAGGAGTATGCGTGGAGTTACTCGTAGAGACGGATTAAGGAATGAAGAGATACGTAGGAGAGTGGGGCAGCAGGAACATTTGTCAGCCAGAGTGGACAGAAAGGTGCTGAGCTGGTATGGTCATGTTGAAGGAATGGGAGATGAAAGGCTTACAAAGAGAATATGTGAGTCAGACACAAGGGGAGATAGAAGGGCAGGAAGACCCCCATTGAGATGGAGAGACTGTGTAAGAAAAGCTTTGGATGATAGAGGAATGACTATAGATCAGGCAGGGGAAGTGGTGGTGGACAGTAGTGAATGGAGAATGCTTGTGAATAGTTGAGTGAACACGTGGTCATTTGGGGGAAATGGTCGGGCGCAAGTTGGACTGGATAATAGTCCATCAGGCGCCTGGCCCATGGAGACGATTAATATGAAGGGTGCGCCTGGAAGTGTGGTGGGCGGGCTTGTGGCTTCGGCTCCGCTGCATGTCTGCCGGCCGAGATCGGAACCTCTCCGGGTGGTCGGGGGCTGGGAGAGTGCTGGAGCGACCTTGGTGACCCTGGTTTCTGGGTTTTCTCCTGGGTGACCTAGATGTGTGTGAATTTGTGTTTTTATCTGTGTTTGTTCGTTGTTTTATGTTGTTTTTGTGTTTTCCCTGTTCTTGCTCTCTCTTGAGTCAGCCACTCCCAAGACAAAAGGAAAACATAAAATAATAAAATAGAATAAAATAGAAAATAAAAATAAAAATAGGAAATGTGGGGATTGGGCCTGAGCATATAGACATATATATATATATATATACAGTATATATATATATATATATATATATATATATATATATATATATATATATATATATATATATATATATGTAATATAATGGAGAAAACAAGCACCACATCACTACCGCCAAGCAGTTTTCCCGCGCACACCACCACACCTCCGAGAAAGGAAGCCATAACCACCAAACCACAAAGATACGCCAGAGTCGCATCCATAACTCACGCACTTGCTCCAACACCCGTCAAGGATATCATGGTGACTATATAACAAAGAAACGATGCTAAGAAAAAAAGAAAAAGTGGAAAAGAAAGCACGGCAAGCAAACGCTTACATACACACCACACCTCCACGCACCCTTCTTCCTCCAAGCTGCATCACCACCATGAGAGCGAAGTCCGGAGGGGCTACCCCAGCCGCCCTAGGACATCTTCCCCAAACAGCTGTCCTTCTTACCCAGAGAAGGGACACTGGGAGAAACGCAGAAGAGGTAAAACTATGACATGCAAAGTTAAGATCTAAACAGTTGGAAAGCTATTAAATATCCAGATAATTAACAGCTGGAAGACTTAGGTATATACTGGATAAATCTGTACAGCACTGGGTTATAAAGGTTTATCCAGGATTTTTTTTATCATGGCTGTCATGCAATGGAATTAATTATTAGATCCCACTGGGGGCAACCTAATATTAGTTTGTCTGTCTCGACTACCAGGAATTACTGTCAATAAAGAATGCTGTTTTGACATGCAATTTATTGGTAGTAAACCAAACCTCTCTGAACACTTTCAAAAGTTCATGCACTGGTAATTGGCTTTTGGAAGGTAGGGCTCTGCGAGATACAGTAGCTTATAAGCAAAGCGGCATTTTGCATACAGAGTTCTTATGGTACGTGATCCCAGGCACTAGCATTAAGACACGTATGCGTTAAAGGCCCAAATCAACTCATCCACCAGTCCCTGAAAGACTTTTATAACGGTCAGGACAGCTGAGAGACGTTGCGTAAATTCAACCCTCTTACGTTAGTCCGATGATACGTATACGTATACACTACACTGGTATAACGGAACATAAGATTCAAGACCAAACACCCAAGAGTGCTGGAAGGTTCTACATCAAAACTTATAACGGTCAGAGTAGTTAAAGAGCTAGTATAAGATTGGTATAACTTTTCTCTACGTTAGCTCGATGATATGTATACGTTTACACTGGTATATTGGTACATTTTCATTTAAGACCCAACACCCAAGAGTTCTCCATCAAGTTCCATCTGCTGTCCACCATCCAGGTCAGGACCCCCACCTCGGCCAAGATCCCCGTCAGAAGACTACAGTAGTGCCTTGATTATATAAATACCCAGTGTGACCTCGAAGAAGTGACGTACCATATCAAAAGAAGTACTTAGTGTGATATCTTGTTATATAAATACTTAGTGTACTGTCGAAGAATTACTAGTGACGTGCCTTATCGAAGGAAGTACTTAGTGTGATATCTTGTTATATAAATACTTAGTGTACTGTCGAAGAAGTACTAGTGACGTGCCTTATCGAAGGAAATACTCAGTGTAATATCTTAATATATAAATACTCAGTGTGACCTCAAAGAAGTACTAGTGACGTACCTTATCAAAGGAAGTACTTAGTGTGATATTATAACAGGCATTGACATTCTCTTGAGATAATAATTGTGGGTCCTCGTTCGTGCGCATATAAGCTATTTATATATAGTAGAGTCATTTTCAGAGCTTCCGTGACGTGACCGTGTTTAGGATACCAAAGTTTCTCAGTGAATTTAACAAGGGCAACTGATGCTAAAAAAAATAAGCCCCCATACACCTCACCAAAATGACGGGAAAGTTGTTATTTTAGACGTTTTTAAAAATGGCCGCCGCCGTCATCTTAAAAAATTGATAAAGTTCTATTTCTTGAAGTGAATGGCCAAAAATGACAATTTTGGTGTCTATTCCCACTAATTTTGGTGTCAGAAAACCAATGGGATGGCATAATTAAAAAATAATTAATAACTAATTACCAAATAATTAAGAAAATAAGAAAATAATTAAGAAAATCAATGGGATGGCATAATTCATGATTTAGAGTCCCATTAACCTCAACATCTAAGACAAATATGATGTTGTTAAATCCACTGAGAAACTTGGGTATCCTAAACACGGTCACGGATCCTCTGAAACTTACTCAAATAATATAATATATAATTTAAAATGTAAACCAAGAATGTTGACTGATCAATTCCTTCTTTTTCAGGTTTGTTGCATCGAATTTGGCGTGAAGAATCATAAGCATGGAACGTAGAGGAGTTAGTGATGTGCCTGACCCAGGACCTGGATTAACATGCATATTATGTCAACATCCCTGTATAGCTGATGATAGTACGGACAAGACATCTGATACAAAGTGGGAGAATCTAAGGAGCAAGTGTTTTCGGTGGAAGGAACTTGATAAATTTCAGCATGACTATGCAGCTGTGGAGTGGGACAAGGGGCCTAAAGGCCTGTACATGCATAGTAAATGTTACACCCAGATCAGTAGTAATCGCTATATTCAGCAAGCACAGAATCGTAAACGGAAATCTGAACAGGAAGAAGTTCAAGCATCAACTTCAAGTCAACAACTACCAGGAAATGTGCCTAAAACGCTTCGTTCTAGTACTGGAGTGGTTCATGATAAGAATCTCTGTGTGTGGTGTATGAAAGGACCACAAAAAACCAGTAATCCTGGCAAGTCCAAACTTTTGCTGCTGTCAACAGTAGACGCATGGAACCGGTTCAAGTTGCATACAGTTTGTCTGTCAGATGAGCCTATAAGAGAAAGGTTGAATACCCTACTTGCATCTATCCCAGACAGTCGAACGGCGTTTGGATTGGAAATTCGTTATCATCGTGAATGTTGGCGCAATTATGTCAGCAACCCTCTGAAGGAGTCTTTTCCTGATGAAAAAACAGAGCATCTGCAACATGTTAATCTTCGAGAGGCCCAAAATATCTTCTTTCATCATGTCCGTCAAGTTATCTTTGAAGATCATGAAATCCGTACACTGCAAGGTCTTGTAAAGGATTACAAAGGCATTACTTCAAATTATGGTTACTATTCCACAGCAAAGTCCAGTTTCGTGAAGGAAATTCTGATCAAGGAATTTGGAGATGACATAGCATTTCATGAACGAGGTCAGAAGAATGTGAGTGAACTGGTATATGATGCAAGAGCTGCAGCTTCATATCTTGAGGCTGCAATATCCTCTCTAGGTGTAAGTGACGATCAGCTGGTGAAGAATGTAGCTGGGCGACTCAGAGATCAGATCATCAAAACAAAAACTGTTCCTTGGCCTCCATACATACATGAGCTAGAAGAATATGAAGACCTGAATGATCTCCTCTTGAAGCTCATCACTTGGTTAAAGCACCCCACAAAGTCTGAAGTCGATGACAAGCCCCAAGTCAGATCAATTGCATCTATTTTGACCAGCTACATCACTGGAAGACGTACTGCATTTGAGACAAACCTCGGTGCACTGCTACATGGTATGACAAAGAGCAGAGAAATGGTAGACATATTACATAAGGATGGCCTGGGAATCAGTTACAATGATGTGCTTTTGCTTAGAGATTTCTGGGCAGTTACTGACCTGAAGAATTCAACTGAGTGTCCTTTTGAACTTTCTGAAGGAACACCGGCAATATGTATAGTCGACAACGATGACTTCAAAAGTGACACTTTGACTGGAAGTGGCCAATCTCATCGTACAAATGTCATGTTTGTTCAGCCAGACCTACCTAAGCTAAATCTACCTACCCTAGATGATGATAGACCAGTTGCAAATAGCACCTTGCCTTCGTACCTCTCTGATAGCCTCAAAGAACTTGGGAGCCAGATGCAAAGAATTGAACCATACAAAACAGTCAAGCGTGGTGAACCACCCATCAGACCAAGGATAACGGATGAACAACATCTGGAAACAGTTCCTCAAAGAATGAGAGGTGTCATTCATGCAATGGCCCGAGCTAAGGCAGACGGAACAAGACCAAAGCCAGAAGACCAGACTGTACCAGCCTTTTCTGGCTTCCAGGCCACGCTATCACCAGAAACCCAGAAAAGTCAAGCGATTTATCATATGACTTATCCTGATCCACCAAGCAAGACCATTCTGTATGATGCCCTGCGCAAGCTTGCAAAGGCAATTGATGACAAGAAGATGCCATTTTCCATTATCGTCGGTGATCATCCTGTCTACGCATTATTGCTAGAATTGAAAAGTGAGAATCCAGAGATATTTGCTGACATATTGACATTCATGGGGCCCTTTCATATCCAGATGTCTTTCATCAATGCAATCTACACAAGGTTCAAAGGCTCAGGCATTTCAGATGTACTGGTGGCTGCAGGCGTCGTTGCAGATGGATCCGTGGATCAAGCTCTGCGTGGAAAACACTTCAACCGCGGTGTGCGTTGCCTTCGACTCTTCTACGAGGCTTTACTCCAACATGCACTAGACAAACGTTTGGAAGGTGCCACTCTGTGTGAAGAGATCCAGGCATCTCTCAATAAGTTACGCAGTTCAGTAGACCAACAAGAACTTAATGATGCACATGCTGAGTTAGAGAGCAATGCCGATCTCAAGGGGCTCGTTGACTCCCTATCCCAGAACTTAGATGGTGCTCCACTAGCAGAATTCTGGATTTCATTCTTGGAGATGGTAGAGATACTGACTCAAAATATACATGCTATAAGGACAAGAAACTGGATCGAGTTCAAGTCTTCACTGAAGTTGATGCTTCCTTGGATGCATATTTATGACAACGATAGATATGGGCGCCATCTTCCAGATTTCATAGCAGTCCTAGAAAGTCTTCCCCATATCCAAGCACAATTCATGGAGAGTGGCATGTTTGCCACACTTAGAGCGCACCAATTACCTCACATATCTGCAGAAGAATTTCCAGCTTCAGAATCATCCATCACCAATTGGCCATGGATGGCACCTTGTAAATGGCTTATGCCTCCCAGTACGCTATACCCAACCTGCACTTCCATCATTCCTGGATCTTCTAAAAACTCCAAGTCATCCACAAATGGAGAGCAGCGATGATGACAGAGGAAGTGATTCTGACAGTTGTGCATCATATTTGTCCTGCAGTGATAGTGCATCTTAATGCAGTAGGTCTC
>CM064524.1:14876409-14921409 GCA_032716605.1 Paralithodes platypus
ACAAAATAATTGGCTTTATAGGCAGGTCATTTGAGCATAAATCCAAAGAAGGTATCCTAACCCTTTACAATTCCTTAGTCCGCCCTCTTCTGGAATACTGCGTTCAATCCTGGTGCCCTTATTACCAAAAAGATATAAACAAGCTAGAACGAGTTCAACGTAGAGTTACCAAAATTATACCTAGCCTAAATAACAAACCATACGATGAGCGTCTTAGGGAATTAAATCTATTTCCTTTAACCCAGCGCAGATTAAGAGGTGACTTAATTCAAGTATTCAAAATCACCAAAGGCATCGACAATATGAACTGTAGTAAGTACTTCACTATCGACCAATCTAATTACACGCTGGGAAACGGTTGCAAAATTATTGGTAATCTTTTAACACACACGAATCTAAGAATTTCTTCTTCAATCGAGTTGTCAACTTGTGGAATGGGCTTCCCCGAGACGTTATAGACTGCAGCACCGTTGATTCATTTAAACTCCGCTTAGACAAATATCTCGCATCAAACCCGCGACTGATTGCGTTTCTAAATAAATAACTTTATTTTATCCCCCCCTCAGTTACTAACCCATCTGTCCCATACTAACTTCCTAATCCTGCCACGGACATTAGTTCCAGGGCAGTAGTTCCCTTTCCAATGTTCCCTTACCAACTCTAAACCACTGTTTGGACACTTGATCCTCAGTGTTTTGGAGGACAAGCAGCCTAGAAGGGTCACTAGACCTGTTGTAGCTTGATTTCCTTTGTACTCCTTTGTACTCCTATGACCTATTATTCTAACCAGGTGAAACTGCACTTGATTGGTTTGGGCTAGATAACTCTACGGCTGATTGACCAATGTTACTGTGCAATATATTTCTTGCTTTTGTTTTGTAACTGACAAATATTATCCGCCAATCAGCTTGAAGAGAGTGTTCTAGTTCAAGGAGATCAGGTGAAATCTATAAAGGTAAAACACAAAAGCAAAAGCAAATAATACTAATATTTAGATAGACAAATTCAAATATAGTTTAGATCTTAAGACCAGACTGCCGACAGGGACCCCAAACTCAGTTTTACTCCAATTCCTCTTCACACGAACATCAAGTTATAACTTCTCTAACGAGCTGTAAGGTTTTTGCTTTCTTTCGGTAACTTATTTAAGAACCAAGACAAAATTTAATTATAACTAATTAATAAATAATATTATATTCGAAGAACAGTGTATCATATTTATAGACTTGTTCTCCTCAGGACATTTGATCAATAAGTACCACAGTCTTGCAGGTATACATTGTGTATGCATGTGAATAAACGCCTGTGTAACATTTTGTGAGTGTTGTGTAAATGTTGTATGGTCGAAAGGTCCGTCCATAAAGGAACAGATAAAGAGAGAACAGAGAGAGCCCAGCCATAAATCCTTGTCCACTCCGCCATTGGTCTTTAATTAATTGACCCAAACCAATATTTTAGGGGAAGGGAAGATGTCACGAGTAAACAAGAAAAGGAAGACTTGTATAATATGAAGACAATGTAACAGTGTGCTTATCAAGATAAATAATGAGATTTGAATATATATGTTGTTATAAGATGATTAGAGAACAAGAGACGCGGACAGAGAGAGAGAGTGTGTATGTGTGTTTTTGTACCTTTTAGCTGGAAAACTGTCTTGATGGTGTAGTGGTTAGAGTGTTTAAGATCTGTATGTGGTAGCCCAGGTTCGAATCCCGGGAGGATCACATGCTTTCATTAATTTTATTAGGAGGTGTTTGGTGTTGGGAGTGATATTATTAAATTAGATTATGCAACAAGGAATCTGATCTACGGAATTTGGACAGGAAATTTTGTTAGTGAAGTATAACAGTCATGGTGTTATACATTAGGGTATGTTTTACTGCGGTGCTCATCTCTGTTACTTAGCTCATTGGTGCCTGGTGTTAGTGAAGTATAACAGTCATGGTGTTATACATTAGGGTATGTTTTACTGCGGTGCTCATCTCTGTTACTTAGCTCATTGGTGCCTGGTGTTAGTGAAGTATAACAGTCATGGTGTTATACATTAGGGTATGTTTTACTGCGGTGCTCATCTCCGTTACTTAGCTCATTGGTGCCTGGTGTTAGTGAAGTATAGCAGTCATGGTGTTATACATTAGGGTATGTTTTACTGCGGTGCTCATCTCCGTTACTTACCTCATTGGTGCCTTGTGTTGGTGCGCTGTTCACTAACCTGGTACACATGGGCCACAATATTATCCAGGTTTACCATAGTTACCATCGCCAGGTTAATGGGGAGGTTTTTAGATAATTCCCCAGACCTCCATCAAGCCTAAAGTACACCCCCTTTAAAGATAAATTTGTCCATTTTTCAGTATAAAAATATCCCGCCTCATAAATTACAGGCTTGCTTTTGCTCGGCAGGGAAAAATCGACACCTGGATGGGAGAAAAAGGTATTCAAATGGAAAGGAATAAGGTGAAAGTTATTAAAATCGCCAAACTAATGGAGCGAACGTCTTAAAATATCAAAAGCAATGGGGCCAAATATGAGGGAGAAAGGGGTCTTGAACAAAATCCTCAAGTGGAAATTTGCCCTTAACCCAAATGCTCCTCATTTACCCACCTGCCTTATGAGAGGCCAGACAACTTAACCCCTTCTGTACCGGCGACGTCTTTTTAAGTTTATTATGGCTATATTTAGATGATTTTGTGCAGGTTAAGAAGGATCTGTGGTAGTGAAAATGATCAAGTGAGATAGTTGGAAACCTGTTAGTAGCTGGAGGCCATTTATATACTGAATACAATTGTCTAATAGTAGCCAGAATAAAATACAAATTACGTCTTCGGTACAGAAGGGTGCCAGCGGTTCTTCGGTACAGAAGGGTGCCAGCGGTTCTTCGGTACAGAAGGGTGCCAGCGGTTCTTCGGTACAGAAGGGTGCCAGCGGTTCTTGTTCTGTATTATAGTATAGTGTATAGCAATTATATTTTGAAGGAGTAGTGCTTGTTTTATGGTCTATATTTATATATATATTATATATAACAATTTATTTTGAGTTTCCTCGCTAGATCTCAATTAAGCTTAAACAAACACCCTATAGAACCCTTTTCAAGATAAATGTGTACATTTTTCGGTTGAACAATTTCGCGGCCAAAGGCCGTTTCCTTTCTAAAATGAGTTGCCCGCTACCACTCGACATGAAAACATTGACAACTAAATGGCACGAAAGGACTTAATATTGACAACGAAATGGGGTGAACAATCTCAAAATCTCCAAACTAGCGGAAAGAACGTTTTAAGATTTCAAAACTATTATGGTCAACATGAGGGGGAAGGAGGTCCAGACAAAATTAATTACCTCCTCCTAAATTAAAAGGTGTGCATCATACAGTAATACTATTTTATAAAGGTGTGCATCATATAGTAATACTATTTTATAAAGGTGTGCATCATATAGTAATACTATTATATATAGGTGTGCATCATAGAGTAATACTATTTTATAAAGGTGTGCATCATAGAGTAATACTATTTTATAAAGGTGTGCATCATAGAGTAATACTATTTTATAAAGGTATGCAACATAAAGAAGACTAATCATATTTTATAAATGTGTGCATTATATATATAGTAATAATATTATATAAAGGTGTGCATTATATATATAGTAATAATATTTGATAAATGTGTGCATTATATAGTAATCATATTTTATAAAGGTGTGCATCATATAGTAATACCGGTACTATTATATAGTACGGTAATCATATTTTATAAAGGTGTGCATCATATAGTAATACTATTATATAAAGGTGTGCATCATAGAGTAATACTATTTTATAGAGGTGTGCGTAATATAATAATAATTGTATATAAAGGTGTGCATCATATAGTAATAATATTATATAAAGGTGTGCGTAATATAATAATAATTTTATATAAAGGTATGCATCATATAGTAATATTATGTAAAGGTGTGCATCAAATAGTGATGATATTTTATACAGGTGTGCATCGTATAGTCATTTATATATTATAAAGGTGTGCATCATATAGTAATTTATAGTTTATAAAGGTGTGCATCATATAGCAATAATATTTGATAAAGGTGTGCATGATATATTGATAATATTACATTGAGGTGTGCATCATACATTAATAATATTTTATAAAGGTGTGCATCATAGAGTAATACTATTTTATAGAGGTGTGCGTAATATAATAATAATTTTATATAAAGGTGTGCATCATATAGTAGTATTATGTAAAGATGTGCATCAAATAGTGATGATATTTTATACAGGTGTGCATCGTATAGTAATTTATATATTATAAAGGTGTGCATCATATAGTAATTTATAGTTTATAAAGGTGTGCATCATATAGTGATGATATTTTATAATGGAGTGAATCATAAAGTTATAATATTATATATTTTTAGGAGATTTCAACGTTCACCATCGCTAATGGGTCTCCTCTTTTTCCACTGACCAACCTGGTAAACAAGCCTACATCTTTTCTATCCTAAATGACCTAGAGTAGTTAGTCCAGCAACCCACTCGTATCCCGGATCGCTTTGGAGAACGGCCTAGCATTCTTGACTTATTTCTAACCTCTAACCCTGCCGCTTATACTGTAAATCTGTTCTCTTCTTTGAGCTCCTCAGACCATAAACTTATCTCTGTCACCTGTACTATCTCTCCGGTACGGCCACCCGATCCTCCCAGCCAGCGGCGCTTTTGTGGCACTTTGGCGCTGTTGACTGGGAAGCTCTTCGGCAGTACGTCTTTATTTTTCCATGGAATGACTTCTGCTTCCTTAGCCGGGGACCCTCCGAGAGTATTGAATGCATTACTGGGGTAATCCTCTCGGGCATGGAAGCATACATTCCATTTTCTTTCTCTCAGTATAATGCAAACAAATATCTTGGTTTACTCACGCTTGTTCTACTGCTGTGCTCGATAAGGAGGAAGCATTGAAACGGTACCATCACCTTCAAACTCAAGAATTTCATACTTCCCATATCTCTGCCCGGAATCAAGCCAAATCTGTTCTTCGACTGGTCAAACATTTTTTCAGCAATAATAAATGCACTGAACTATCCAACTCTAGCTCTTCCCAAGCCTTCTGGCAGTTAGCCAATAACTTCTCCAACAATTTGGCTTCTTTGTTTATCCTCCTCTTTTCCACTCAGTCACTTTTTCCTCTGACAATGCTGAACACTTCGCTATCACTTTCGGTAGAAACTCCACCTTGCTACTTTTCCCTCTCCACCCCCCTCTCTCCTACTTATGCCTAACATCATAGTCTCTTTTACGTATTTTCTTTCCAACCTCCTTGGGCTTAATACTAAGAAAGCGTATGTACCGGATGGTGTTCCTTCTGTTGTACTAAAAAACTCTGTTTCCGTGCTGACTCCCTGCCAAGGCAAACTCTTCTGTCTCTGTCTCTCCTCTAACGTCTTCCCTTCTTGCTGGAAGTTTGCTCTCATTCAACCTGTCCCAAAGAAGGGTGACCGCTCTCAAACCTCCAACTATCGTCCAATTACTCTAATTTCTTGCATCTCTAAAGGTTTTGAAATTATTCATAATTCATAATGTCTTAAGCATATATCTTCCCATAACCTACTCTCAGACCGCTTAAGAGCTGTTCTACTGGTGATCTTCTTTCTTATCTTACTAACTCTTGGTCTTCCTCCATTTGGGATTGCTGTGAGACTTTTTTTGTTGTGCTAGACATATCGAAGGCCTTCGATTGAGTCTGGCACAAATCCCTCATTCCAAACTACCCTCCTTCGGTTTCTATCCCTCCATTTGTGCATCTGTCTCCAATTTCCTTCCTGGCCGTTCCATAGCTGCAGTTGTGGATGGCCACCGTTCACTTCCTCAACCTTTCAACTCCGGTGTTCCTCAGGGTTCTGTCCTATCTCTATTTCTCTTCCTAATATTCATTAACGACTTTCTCAACTGCACCTCCAGCCCCATTGTTATGTATTGCCTTAATTAACCTAATTGCTGGTGGGATAGAGTTAACTATTATTAGTGGGTATATGTGACTATTTATTTGTACATAGGAAGGCCCTTAGGAAGTAAACTAACTTCGGGGAACATACTTTGTGTTCAGAGTGTACTGTAGCCAAGTGGCGTCAAGCGCACACGTTCCCCCCCTCTTACCTTGTTTAAGCATCTCTCTGGCAGACGTATGATTAGTCTTTATATAATTCGTGATTTAATGTTTTCCTCTTCATTTATATATTTTAATGAAGTATTCTATATAATTATTAGTTGAGTTAAGTTGTTTGATTGGAGAGAGAGTAGTTGTATGTTAGTCCAGTACGATAACTTTACTGACTATGCAAGGACTCGATAGAAAATAGGATTTGAGAAACTTCAGTTCTCCTCACGCCTCTGCTTCGCCAAGACCTAACCATGGGTCATCCTGAGTTTGTCCTGCCTTGTATAACTATCTCTCTATAGATAAGTATTATTATTTTGTATTGTATGATTATGTTGTATTGTGTGAATGTAAGGATAGATGTATAAAGTGTAATTTATATGTAAATAATATCCATACTTTTAAACTATCTTTTCATCCATACCTCCCTTATTTATTTTCATGTAGCCTACTATCTTTTACTTTCAAATTAACTTAAAGATTTAAATACCTTAGATATTTTTGTGGTTCCTTACATATAAATCCTAAAGGATTTACGAAAGCATAAATTATTCTACTGACATTTAACGTAAACTTAATAATATCAATTATATGATTCTGGTTGACTTGTATAGCAATAGGGTAATATAATAGTAGGGTTTCGCTGGAGGATAATATTAACCTTGCAGTCTAGTTTTGGGTGGTTAACTTCCATTCTTATAATACCACGGTGATTAGTTGTGTTGCCTTTTCATTGGAGTTAATCATTTATTCATGGTGTTGTGGGTTTGAACCCTAGTCCGTAACATTATATGGGGGCCTGTCCGGGATTACCTTTTTGCTTTTATAAAAGTTACTGATTTTATTATTGGTCAACTATGAATACTTATGCTTTTGTGTGTCCTGTTTTGGTGTGAATGATTTTCTTTGTTTTGTGCACTCTTGAACATCTCCCTTCTAAGACTGTTTGCTCTGTTTAGATTTCACTATGGAGTTTAACTTCGATGAATTTGTTGATAAACCTTCTTTGAGTACCTTGACTGTTTCCCAGATAAAGAAAACTGACTGGATTGCATTAGCCATCAAATATGGAGTTGGTCACAAATCCAGTATGTCTAAGGCTGAGGTAAAGAAGCGTGTGATCGATAAATTGGTAATTGATGATTTGCTACCACTTGAAGCCTATAGTTTGTGCGATGGTGATGGAGGTAGCGCATCATTGCTTATGATTAAAAAGATGGAATTAGAGGAGGCAGCAAGACAGAGGGAGTATCAAAGGGAGAATGCAGAAAGACAGAGAGAGCATGAAAGAGGAATGAAAGTCCAAGAAAATGCTCAAAAAGAGCAGGAGAGATTACATGAACTTGAAGTATTGAGACTGAAGAGTGAAGAAAGTGTGAAAGACAGAAGTGAATACAAAGAAATCTTTCTCTGATCTAGGAAATCAGTTAAAATTTATGCCAAAATTTGATGAAACAGATGTTGAGAATTTCTTCAATCTCTTTGAGCGTGTAGCAAACCAGCTTAAATGGCCAAAAGACCAGTGGAGTTTCTTTTCCCAAACTGCTTTCATAGGTAAAGCAAAGTTGATTTACGCTAATCTCCCTAGTGATAGCATACCTTATGATGATCTAAAAAAGACTATCTTGGAGGCTTATGACCAGGTTCCTGAAACCTATAGACAGAATTTCCGTAATCTAAAGAAGGAAGAGAAACTAACTTATCTGGAGTTTGTCAAAGAAAAGGAAAGGCACTTTAATGCTTGGTTGAGGGCCAGTAAAGTAACTACTTTTGAACAACTCTGTCAGCTGGTTGTGTTAGAAGAAATTCTCCGCAAAGTTCCATATTCCTTGAAATTGTATCTACAAGAGAGAGAAGTTACTAATGTAAACAAGGCAGCCACTTTGGCTGAAAATTACAGGTTGACTCATGGTGACTCTTTTTTCAGGCAAAAGCAGAAGGGGACTGACTCGTCTAGGAGTACTAGTGTCTCTAGCGGCAGTTTCCGAGGTGGTGGTGGAACTCGTGTAACAGGTGATGGGAATGGTTCTGGTGGCTCCCAGCCATCTACTAAGGTTACTTCTGGGAGCACTGTATCTGGTAAGACTGAACCAGGTAAAACCCCAAACTCATCCAAACTTACTTTGATTTGTGCTTATTGTAAACAAACCGGTCATCACATTAGGGACTGTCCTAAGCTTAAAGGCAGGGAAAGACGCCCAGAACAAGTTCTGGCTACTTCTAGCATTCCTTCTAACTTGCCTACCAGTGAACCAGCTACTTCTAGTTCTAACCAAACTTCTAAACTGACTGTTTTGAGTGCCTGTCCTAACAACCCCACAGAGACTCAAGACCGTGTTCTAGCTGGTAGTGACCTTCCTAGCTGTTCTGGTGATCAGTTTCAACCCTTTCGTTCTATAGGAACAGTTTCTTTTTCTGACACTTCCACTAAATATCCTATTCAAGTACTTAGGGACACAGGAGCCTCTCATAGCCTCATTTTAACAGGTGTGGTGCCTGATTTGGAGGACTGTTATTTGGCCCAGAGTGTTCTGATCAATGGAGTTAGTGGGTGTATTACTGTTCCTCTGGCTAAGGTTTATTTGAATACTGAGTTAGCTAGTGGGTACTTCACTGTAGGAGTTCAAGAGTCACTTCCTGTGAAAGGAGTGAACTTTCTGTTAGGGAATGATATTGCAGGTGGAAAAGTTGTACCTGACCCCATTGTAGTTTCGTCTCCCTCTTTATGTAATAACACAGAACAGCTGGAAAAGGACTATCCTTATTTGTTCCCTTCTTGTGTAATGACTAGGAGCATGGCAGCTCAACAGAATGACGGTAATGATAGCACTAATTCTGTGGATGTTGATCTCTCACACCTATTTTCTGATAATGACTCTTCTCAGGTGTTAGCTTCTCCAGAGGAACTAAGTAACGTACCAATTGATTCTAACACTCTTAAAGAAGCCCAGGTAAAAGACTGAGTTAGCACCATTCTTTGACAAGGCTGTCGAGGATTCTGAGTTGGTGAACTTTCCCAAATGCTTTTATGTGAGGAACGGTATCCTAATGAGAAAATACAGACCTCCTAAAGTACCAGCTAATGAAACTTGGCAAGAATACCACCAAGTGGTTATACCTACTATGTTCAGATCTCTTATCATATCAGTGGGTCATGACTTCAGTGGTGGACATTTAGGTGTTAACAAAACTTATACCAAAATCTCCAAGGACTTCTTCTGGCCTAAAATGGAGCAATCTGTTGCCTACTACTGTAAAACATGTCATGGGTGCCAAATGGCTGGAAAACCAAATCAGCCAATAAAACCTGCACCATTAAATCCAATTCCAGTGACAGAGGAACCTTTCAGTAAAGTAATCATTGATTGTGTTGGTCCCTTGCCTAAAACACGCAGTGGAAATGAGTATTTGCTAACGGTTATGTGTTCTACCACTAGGTATCCAGAGGTTTTTCCATTGAGGCGAATAACTTCCAAGAATATCGTGAAAGCCCTTAGTAAATTCTTCACTCAGTATGGAATTCCTCGTATTGTCCAATCTGACCTAGGTAGCAATTTCACTTCCAAACTTTTCAAACAAACTATGGATGAGTTGGGAGTGCGCCAGTACCATTCCACAGCCTGTAGACCAGAGTCCCAAGGTGCATTAGAACGCCTACATCAAACTCTCAAGTCAATGTTGACAAAGTATTGCGAGGAAAATAATGCAGATTGGGATGAAGGTATTCATTTTGTGTTGTATGCTGTAAGGAGTAGTGTACAAGATTCCCTTGGTTTTTCACCTTTTGAGTTGGTGTATGGTCATGAGGTTAGAGGTCCTCTTAAAGTTCTAAAAGAAACTTGGTTAGATACACCTTCCAGTAAACCTCTTCTTACCTATGTTCATCAGTTTAGACAAAGATTAAAAACTGCTATAGAACATGCAATGAAAAACTTGAAGGATTCTCAGGTAACAATGAAAGACAATTTTGACAGGAAAGCTGTTGCCAGAGAGTTTAAGCCAGGTGATCTTGTGTTAGCCTTTCTGCCAATCGCTAAGAAACCTTTACAAAGTAAGTTTCATGGTCCTTATGTGATAAAACGAAAGGCCAGTAATGTAAATTATGTCTTGAAAACTCCAGACAGACGAAAGGCAGAGAGACTAATACATGTGAACCTGATCAAGGCATACTTTGTAAGAGATCCTGGCAATGATGCCCCTGTGTTGAACGTGGATGTAGCAAACTCTGTAATTGCAGATGAAGATATTTCTTTGCCCTCGGACACGAAATTGCAAAACTCTGATTTCTTGTCTAATCCTCATCTAAAATTCCCGCACTTGCCACCTGACCAGAGTGGTGACTTGGAATCCCTGCTTAATGAGTTTCCACAGCTGTTTGGCGATGTTCCCCAGCAGTGCCCTCTGGTTGAGCATGATGTGGTGTTGGTCGACGGTGCTCGTCCCATCAAGCAGCATCCCTACCGCGCCAGTCCATGGAAGCGGGAGGCCCTGAGGAAAGAGCTGATGTTCCTGATGGATAATGGCCTGGTGGAGAAGAGTGACAGCGAGTGGGCTTCACCATGCCTGCTAGTGGACAAGCCGGATGGATCGTTCCGGATGTGCACTGACTACCGCCAGGTTAACCAACTAACCTGTCAGGACTGCTACCCTCTTCCTCGGATTGACGACCTTATCGACCAACTGGGGGACGCCAACTACATTACCAAGATCGACTTATTGCGTGGGTACTACCAGGTCCGGCTGACTAAGCGTGCCAAACGAATCTCTGCGTTTGTCACCCCTGACGGCTTATACCACTACACCGTCATGCCCTTTGGGATGGTCAACGCACCAGCAACCTTCCAACGGCTGATTCATCGGGTGACAGAGGGACTCATCGGGGTGCAATCTTACTTGGACGATCTGGTAGTATACAGCAAATCTTGGGAAGATCATCAACTTCAACTGCGCGCCCTATTCTACAACCTGGCTGAAGCACACTTAACAGTAAACTTGGCCAAGAGTGAGTTTGGACATGCCAACGTAATATTCCTGGGTCATGTGGTTGGGCAAGGTGAAGTTAGCCCAGTATCTGCCAAAGTAGAAGCCATTGCGTCACTGCCTGTTCCTCATGATCGTAAGGCATTAATGCGCTTCATGGGCATGAGTGGGTACTATCGGCGCTTTGTGCCCAATTTTTCTGATCTCTCTGGACCTTTAACAGACTTAGTCAGTCCAAAGAAGAAGTTTGTGTGGACTCAGGAATGCCAAGACGCTTTCGTGAAAATCCGTGCCCTTCTCACAAATGCGCCCATCCTGAAATCTCCACAATTCACCAAGCCGTTTATCTTGCAAATAGACGCCAGTGATGTGGGAGCAGGGGCTGTATTGTTACAGTATAGCGAGAATGAAGTATTACATCCTGTTTGCTACGCATCCACAAAGTTCAAACCATACCAGAGACATTATAGTACTATTGAAAAAGAGTGCTTTGCATTGTTGTTTGCCATTGATAAGTTTAATGTGTACTTGAACGGTTCTTGCTTTCCTATTGATGTGTTCACTGATCATAATCCCCTCAAATTTCTGCATAGGATGAAAAATTCTAACCAGTGTCTCATGAGGTGGGCTTTGGCATTGCAGCCTTACAAGCTTCACATTTTTCATATCAAGGGGAAAAACAATATAATTGCAGATATGTTATCTAGGACTTAGAATATTTTGATTTACAATGTTTCCCTTATAAATCTCTTAATGGGGGAGGTGTTATGTATTGCCTTAATTAACCTAATTGCTGGTGGGATAGAGTTAACTATTATTAGTGGGTATATGTGACTATTTATTTGTACATAGGAAGGCCCTTAGGAAGTAAACTAACTTCGGGGAACATACTTTGTGTTCAGAGTGTACTGTAGCCAAGTGGCGTCAAGCGCACACGTTCCCCCCCTCTTACCTTGTTTAAGCATCTCTCTGGCAGACTTATGATTAGTCTTTATATAATTCGTGATTTAATGTTTTCCTCTTCATTTATATATTTTAATGAAGTATTCTATATAATTATTAGTTGAGTTAAGTTGTTTGATTGGAGAGAGAGTAGTTGTATGTTAGTCCAGTACGATAACTTTACTGACTATGCAAGGACTCGATAGAAAATAGGATTTGAGAAACTTCAGTTCTCCTCACGCCTCTGCTTCGCCAAGACCTAACCATGGGTCATCCTGAGTTTGTCCTGCCTTGTATAACTATCTCTCTATAGATAAGTATTATTGTTTTGTATTGTATGATTATGTTGTATTGTGTGAATGTAAGGATAGATGTATAAAGTGTAATTTATATGTAAATAATATCCATACTTTTAAACTATCTTTTCATCCATACCTCCCTTATTTATTTTCATGTAGCCTACTATCTTTTACTTTCAAATTAACTTAAAGATTTAAATACCTTAGATATTTTTGTGGTTCCTTACATATAAATCCTAAAGGATTTACGAAAGCATAAATTATTCTACTGACATTTAACGTAAACTTAATAATATCAATTATATGATTCTGGTTGACTTGTATAGCAATAGGGTAATATAATAGTAGGGTTTCGCTGGAGGATAATATTAACCTTGCAGTCTAGTTTTGGGTGGTTAACTTCCATTCTTATAATACCACGGTGATTAGTTGTGTTGCCTTTTCATTGGAGTTAATCATTTATTCATGGTGTTGTGGGTTTGAACCCTAGTCCGTAACACTCATATGCTGACGATTCTACATTACACTATTCAACTAGCCTTCCACAACATCACTCACAGCAGTAACTCCATAACTCCAGTAAGGAGGCCATAAAACACCTATCTTCTGATCTCTCTACAATCTCTAATTAGGTCAGAGAAAACTTTGTTACTTTCAATGCTTCCAAAACTCAATTTCTACATCTGTCTATGCGTCACCCCCTTCCAGAAAACTAAGACTTACTCTTTAACAACATACAAATTAATCCTTCATCTTCTCTTAATATTATCGGTGTCTCTTTTTGTTCTGTTCTCTCGTAGAAATATATATTGCCACTCTTTCTAAATCAGCTTCCCAGAAGCTGGGTGTGCTCAACCACATCCGGGGGTTGTTTACCCCTGCACAGCTTCTTGTTCTTTACAGGGGCTCAGTGTATCTATGTATTGAGTATTATTCACACATGTGGGGAGCATCCTCTCACACAGCACTTCTAGACAAAGTTGAAAAGAAAGCCTTCCGTATCATTACTCACGTCCACCCACCATTTCTCTGCAGTCTTTCTCTCTCTTCGCCACAATATTGTATTTCTCTCACTATTCTACTGCAACTACAATAATCAGTATTCCTGAGAGGACTTTCAGTGTATACCACACCCTTTTAGTAGATAGAACACGTGGCACCTGTCTTGCAACACAATTCCAACTCCTACTCTGTGCAACTCTCCAACCCAAGAGTGAAACGATATTCTCAATTTTTCTTCTATTCAACAGGTGACCCATGTCACTCTTTCCCGAATTAGTCTTTCCCTCATCCTATGACTTAAATTGCTTCAAACTTCGTGTGTCCAGGCATTTTGGCTTGAACGTCCCTTAATGTTGGCCCTGTGTTACGACTGGCACAACGAAATAAACAAGGGCACTTAATATTGGACTATAAGATAAGCTAGATCTGCAACAACGGTACGCTACTTCCAAACCCTCTAACTATTACGCCGGTGAACAAAACACTTAAACCCTCCAGATTTAATCTACTGGATAAAGATGTATCAATTAACTGGGTTAAGTGTACTTCTACAAAGGCTTTCTGGTGACGGCAAAGCCTACTCACAACACGAGTAATTACGTTAATAAAAAGCTCTCAAGTAATAACAATGCTTAAATAAACTACGACAAGATTTAATAAAAGGTTATATGCTTACGTTATCTTTAGAGTGAGTCTGAACTCAACACTAAACTCTTCAATGCTCTATGAAAACACTTGAAGTCTAGTCCTACAGCAAACCGATATGGAATCTTCTGAAAAACGTCTGATACTCTAAGATGCTCGTCGAATATAAAATAGGAATAATGCAGGGGTAGGACACCAAAGCGTGTATCCTAGATACACCAAAAAGTAGGATACATATATATGGAAACAAGAGAGTGCAACAACTCTGTGACAGCACTTAACAACAGCCACTCAAAAACAGTACTTCCTTAGCCAACGTAACGGCTATACTGGGTTGTGGAGTATGCATCAACCTAGGCAAAAACAATACGTGAATAATTCCTAAAGCATACGCAGTTAAAGTTAATAAACAAAATGCTGTCTTTCTTACTAATAAAGTCTAGCAGCGGCATAAAGGTACAGGGAGCCTAGGCAGAGCTCAAGCATGCTCACAGCCTACTGTCTCCCCTGAACAGATTTCCCTTATCTTACGTTAAGTGACTAGGAGGCTCTCTTGGTAATTCAAGGTCTCAAGTATCTGGTCTTACCCTGGCGCTCCTCAAAGGTCAACAAAATGAGTCCGCAAGCATACAAGCAAGACTAGGCAAAAGCCCTTCGCTTGTATACTGCTAAGCTCGCAAAGGAAAATATGCACAAGGGTGTACTACAGGCTACCTAGCTCCGTCGAAGTCATACAGGTTCTCACTTGCCATATACATAACTCAGACAACGACCAAAGATACCCTCCACTCTCTAGCATTAAATAGTAATAAAGAACAACCAAATAATTAGAAGCACCTAATAATATGAATCCCTGTGACTATGATTCTAATAACCTCTAAAGCTAGTGCAAAACATATATGTGAGAACCGGCACTGGTAATACGACTGGCCGACTATGGAAGTCGTATGCGAGAAGCAGAAGGGATGGGTAATTGAATAAAGATAAGAAGTATTGGAAAGAAGGAGTTCAGAGAGAGGAACAGCAGTAAAGGGGGTTAGATTGGAGACAGAATGCGAGGGACGTCTAGGACCAAGCGCACCATACCATGCTCTACAGGAGAGAAGAAGGAAGGAGCCCGACCACCGGTCTAGGATAGCGGCGACCAACCACAGGCCACTACGTCATAGGGACAAGCAGACGTCATACATCACGCCAGGCCCGCCGTCCAATAGCGAGCGAGCGGGCCCACCGAGCGAGGAATGCACACGTACATACGCACACACACTACCGCCTCGCTCTCCCCTCTCTCTCTCATTGCAACTAACACACTGCATATCTTATAACTCTATCAATGATAGAAAATACTTCTAAGTGCCACAGACAAGAATAAAGGCAAACACTGATCTGTCTATGACAACATGAATAATAAGAAAGAAAGAATATCGTTCTACGATTATTATAGCCCATTTTACTGCCGTGGCGAGTGCTAGCGAGTCACAAGTACATTCTGGCAAGCTGGCCAGCGTAACACCCCGCCCAAGATGTGGGACGTTTTAACCTCAGGTAAACGCCACATCTGACCAGACAGAATGCCCACAAACCCCGCATCACCCAACTACTCCCCAAGTTGTGAAAAACAAGGCACAATCACAAACTTAAAAACACTTCATCATATAAAACAAAATCTACACAACACTTCCCCAAAATAATATTATCACTTAACAATATTACACTCAACGAGCAAGCTTCACCAAGCCTAGCGTACTAAGAACAAAAACTCAGAATGTCTTAGATTCTTGCTGTAACATACTGCACTTATATACTATCAAAAGAAAGAGTTTTTATGTGAGGTTTTTTGTATTATATTAATAGTGTTTTTGGCGGCTTTGCACTACAGGGGCAAGTCTAATGTTTCTCCAAACTCAAACCAACACTGACTGAACGGCGAGGGTTCTCCTTAAAACATACCCTCCCGTGAGAAACAATCAGCCAGAACATTATCAGTGCCCTTAACATGCCACACATCCAACTTGTGTTCCGGCAGCAAAACAACACCTGACACTGATAAACTGCCCAGTCCATCACAAGACTGGCACTTCTCTTCGCTCTCGCCGGCAACAGGACCTGCCAATCACCTTTCACTATTTCCACCTTAGTGATAAACGAGGCAGCCCCGATGCGGCCTATGGGGTCATCAACTCTGGGTAATGTATAGGCGTCTGTCAGGGATAATGCACCAACACTCTTGCAATCAACACAAACACGGATCTTGCCACTCAACTCAGGTTGCAAAGTCACTGGCAACGACCACTCACGATGTCCCTTATCCCTCAGACCCTTCTCCAACATGTAGTCCAGCTCTGCTTTTACGACAGGCTGTCGAGCAGGATTTATACGGTAGGGAGCCAATTTGAGCTTGGCACTGTCTCCAGCCTCTATGTCGGGTGCCCCCCCGGACATCAGGCCTGGAGAATCAACAAACATGCGAACGTAATGCCACAGCCTAGTAAACAACTCCTCTTGGCGCTTAGGAACAAGAGGTCGCAACTTATCTCGAAGAACAACATGCTCATTGCCCTCCCACAACCCAGCCGGGACCGCAGTTTCTAAACTATAGTCTCCCTCCTTCTCCACCTCTGTCCCTAAAACAGCCAGGTCATGAGAGGGACAATCTGTACCACCTGTGCAGTCACTCCCACAGTTCATAAGTGCTAAGGCTTCCCCGCCGATACCGTACATGCGCACCCCCGCATTCCTTGCGGCTACACCTGCCTGCGCAGCATCACCGCTTTCAGCTCCACGGCCAGATACAGTCGGTCTATGGTAGGGCTGTTGCATTTTACTAGGGCAGCATTGGGAGGCTATGCGACGGTCGGGTGTATCTATTCCATAGTTAACCTCACCAATCTGCTTAATGTCCTGATACTGACCACCACTCTTAGCAGCCATGGGTCGACCCTGAACTGACAACCATGCCAAAGCCTCGTCGCCCACCTTGAACAACTTAGACAACGGGGCCAACGTTTTACTCACACCCAAGTGACCTGCCAGCGGAACATCGTGCACCGCATGAGTTGTGAGGCCTGGGTGCTCGGCAAAAACAGTGGGGTATAAACAGAACAGGTGCTGGATCGCTGCACGCTGTTGCTCAGGCAGGTGCTCAAGCGCTTCCACAGCCACCTGACTTGTGTTCCCCGCCCACTGATCCGCCGATACATGACAATCCCAACTTTCCTCCACCTGTGCCTCACTGCCCCCCTCTCCTTCTCCACCTTGGCCGCTGCAGACCAACACAGGGACAGTAGGCTGTTCAGGTGGGCGCCTCACAAACTCCTTCAACAGGTTCACATGACATACTTCCCCGTCCTCCTCGAGTTCAATAGCCCCGTTCCCACAACTCTCAAGACTAGGATCTTCTAGTTGCATCCGTCGTATATCAGAGGGTGCCAACCTGTCCAAGGGCTCCTGGAGTAACTTGTGGCCACCCCCTATACTGGGTTGCTCAAGCCTAGTCTGTTTCACCTGGGAACATTCCTGTCGCGTAGTGCTATCACGCCCTACCATGTCACTAGGGGGGACAGGTTCCGGCCCTCAAAAATGGTGCAAGTACCGAGTCACCAAGGAGTGTCGCTGGGTCCAAACTCTTAACCCGACCACCAACCTTGACTTTCTCCTTCCGACCCTTCCTCCGCTGGTCTGAAACCTGGGTACTAGGCTGTGACACCTGAGCGGACTGAGATCTGGTGACAACACACGCCATCTGCTGCATCTGGCACCTCTCGAGCCCCTCTTGCCCCTCCCTACTTGTGTCGGCCGCCCTCTCGGCAACGACTAAGGGTGGAACCTCGGAAGTAGGCACCGCAAAGTCGTTACCGAGAAGGAGGTCGACCCCCTCAACTGGCAATTTCTCTACAATTCCCACATCCAACTCTCGTGTCACACCATCCACCACAAGCTCCACTCCAACCAGCGGGTAAGACCGCACAGCATTGATGCCTTGAACCACTACAACCCGAGCTGCGTTAATAGGCTTACCAGTGAAGTTCTTAAGTAACGTCTGGGAGGCACCCGTATCACGCAACAATTCAAGCCTATGTTCCACACCAGCCTACCTCACAGTGCCATGTCCCCTATGACCACAAAAAGCATCTCGGACGGGTAGCGAGCCCTCCTCATGCTTCTTCACCGACTGTTACTTCGCAACCGACGATTTACCCCGGGCAAACGCGGAAGACCTCAAAGACACCCCGATGTTGCTCACTAGAGACACCACCGCTGTAGACTGTGTGCTCGGACAAGAGCGCGCAATATGCCCCTTATTATGGCACTTAAAACACTCCACCTCACTCATTGACTTCCCCTGGGGTGAGGAAGGGCCCTGGCCTTTCTTGAACGAGAAGGATTTCGACTTGGGTTCAAAATTGGCAACAGTGCTCTTAGTAGGCTAATTTGTTGTATCATTAGTTCGGGGGAGGAGGGGGGGGGGGGGGTACGCCCCTTGTTACCTGCCTCAGCTCTCTGGGCAGACCCGCACCCACGAATTAACGACAACCTGATGTTAGCTAACTCAGCCGCCTTCTGCAGAGTTTTAGATTGCTTTTCTTTCAGGTTAAGAGTCAAGTCACTGCCAGTGCATTTATAGAATTGTTCTAACAACAATAATTGCTTCACCGCATCAAAAATAGTTGCTTTCTCCGACCTCAACCAATTCTCAAATGCATCTGATAGGTCTCTAGCGTGTTCCTGGAAAGTACTCTCCTTTTGCTTAGGAACAGCTCTATACTTCAGCCTATAGGTCTCTGGCTGCAACTCATACGCCCTCAGGACAGCCTCTTTCAACACCTCATAATTCACACAGGAATCTTGGGGCAAAGCAATGTACGCCTTGAGTGCTTTCCCCGTCAATCGTGAATAAACAAGGGCTGCCCACTTCTCCTCGGGCCATTGGTGCTCCCAGCACTTTTTCTCAAAACGGAGAAAGAATTCTGTAACTCCTGACTCATCAAACACTGGAACCAACTTTAGTAGATGCGACAGGGACTGGTCATGGGATCGACCCCCCTGGACGAAACGGTTCCCTGTCACCTCTATACGAGTTTTCTCTAGGTCAACATCGGCACAATACCTTGCAGCCTCATACTTATACTTGAGCTCAGCCTCATGCTTTCACTGCTCGAGCTCAGCCTGTCGCTCCTGCTGCTTAAGTTTGGCGAGCTCGAGCTGAAAAAACATCTAGAGAGACAAACTCTGAGGAGGGGGTGCTACTACCGGGGACCCACCCAGTGAGTCACCTAGAGGCTTACCCAATCGCCAGCGGACATCGGCCTGCGGGAACGTACTTGGCTCCGGAACCCGAGGGGGCGCCATGATAGGAGTTGAGTGGAATGGGGGCTGGGACGAAGGTGCCCCAGCTCCCGCTCCAACCAAAGCCTCACGCACCCCACCCAGCACACAGGTAACCAGCTCACTTCTTAACAAACCGCTAGTGCAAGAAAACCCTAAGACCGTGGCTATACACTGCAGTCCGTACCGGTCCAGCCCCGACACCCGGTTCGACGACACAGGCTCCTCCAAATACTTCCGAGCATCCTCCTCACCGTTCACCACTCGAACGCCGTCAACCAACTCCACCATCTCCACCTTCTCGCCTGTCTCTCGCACTGTGCCCTCACTATGCTCAGACCCGTCCAGTGACGACATGATGGAGTCAACAACAAAAATTCCCAAGTCAAGACAAAAGTAGCCAAACTCTCGCGTAGCTTTATTCACAAAAAATATTCAAAGATGTTTTTGAGTTCAATACTAGGTCACCAATAAACTCCAACAATTCCATATATCCTCAAAACAATGTCCACTGCCAACACTGCGAGAAATAAAATCAAACCCAAAAATGGCGAATAAGATTTCTCCCAAAATAAATACTGCAAAACTCAGTTCACTATATCCTGGACTAAGGTCGCCATTTGTCAAGACCGGCACAACGAAATAAACAAGGGCACTTAATATTGGACTATAAGATAGGCTAGATCTGCAACAACGGTACGCTACTTCCAAACCCTCGAACTATTAAGCCAGTGAACAAAACACTTAAACCCTCCAGAGTTAATCTACTGGATAACGGGGTATTAATTCACTGGGTTAAGTGTACTTCTACAAAGGCTTTCCGGTGACGGCAAAGCCTACTCACAACAAGAGTAATTACGTTAATAAAAAGCTCTCAAGTAATAACAATGCTTAAATAAACTATGACAAGATTTAATAAAAGGTTATATGCTTACGTTATCTTTAGAGTGAGTCTGAACTCAACACTAAACTCTTCAATGCTCTACGAAATCACTTGAAGTCTAGTCATACAGCAAACATATATGGTATCTTCTGAAAAACGTCTGATGCTCTAAGATGCTCGTCGAATATAGAACAGGAATAATGCAGGGGCAGGACACCAAAGCGTGTATCCTAGATACACCAAAAAGTAGGATACATATTTATGGAAACAAGAGAGTGCAACAACTCTGTGACAGCACTTAACAACAGCCACTCAAAAACAGTACTTCCTTAGCCAACGTAACAGCCATACTGGGTTGTGCACTATGCATCAACCTAGGCCAAAACAATACGTGAATAATTCCTAAAGCATACACAGTTAAAGTTAATAAACAAAATGCTGTCTTTCTTACTAATAAAGTCTAGCAGCGGCATAAAGGTACAGGGAGCCTAGGCAGAGCTCAAGCATGCTCGCAGCCTACTGTCTCCCCTGAACAGATTTCCCTTATCTTACGTTAAGTGACTAGGAGGCTCTCTTGGTAATTCCAGATCTCAAGTATCTGGTCTTACACTGGCGCTCCTCAAAGGTCAACAAAATGAGTCAGCAAGCATACAAGCAAGAGTAGGCAAAAGCCCTTCGCTTGTATACTGCTAAGCTCGCAAAGGAAAATATGCACAAGGGTGTACTACAGGCTACCTAGCTCCATCGAAGTCGTACAGGATCTGACTTGCCATATACATAACTCGGACAACGACCAAAGATACCCTCCACTGTCTAGCATTAAATAGTAATAAAGAACAACCAAATAATTAGAAGTCCCTAATAATATGAATCTCTGTGACTATGATTCTAATAACCTCTAAAGCTAGTGCAAAACATATATGTGAGAACAGGCGCTGGTAATACGACTGGCCGACTATGGACGTCGTATGCGAGAACCAGAAGGGATGGATAATTGAATAAAGATAAGAAGTATTGGAAAGAAGGAGTTCAGAGAGAGGAACAGCAGTAAAGGGGGTTAGATTGGAGACAGAATGCGAGGGACGTCTAGGACCAAGCGCACCATACAATGCTCTACAGGAGAGAAGAGGGAAGGAGCCCGACCACCGGGCTAGGATAGCGGCGACCAACCACAGGCCACTACGTCATAGGGACAAGCCAGACGTCATACATCACGCCAGGCCCGCCGTCCAAAAGCGAGCGAGCGGGCCCACCGAGCGAGGAATGCACACGTACATACGCACACACACTACCGCCTCGCTCTCCCCTCTCTCTCTCATTGCAACTAACACACTGCATATCTTATAACTCTGTCAATGATATAAAATACTTCTAAGTGTCACAGACAAGAATAAAGGCAAACACTGATCTGTCTATGACAACATGAATACTAAGAAAGAAAGAATATCGTTCTACAATTATTATAGCCCATTTCACTGCCGTGGCGAGTGCTAGCGAGTCACGAGTACATTCTGGCAAGCTGGCCAGCGTAACACCTGTCACTCTTTCAACTCTGGGGGAGGCACTCGCCACAGGCAGTTTTGGCTTTTGTCTCCCTCACTCACATAGAACATTTATAATATACTAATAATATTTGATAAAGGGGTGCATCATATAGTGATACTATTTCATAAAGTTGTGCATTAGACATTAATGATACTTTAGACATATTAGTATGTTTAATATGAATATCATTATAACCTTGATATACTCCTTCATCAATGAAGGTGATAGTGAACCTTTTCTGAATTATTTACATTATAGCTCTTAATAATAGTTAGTCTACAAATCCTTGTAATTTGCATTCACTTTCATCTGTGTGACAATTTATAAAAACACTCTATTTATGCCTAGGGATGGTGTTTGTCTGATTGTTCTGCTCCATCGCTTCAATGTTTTGTCTATTAACCCTCCTGGCCCGGTTGTCATTTTAAAATGACACCACGAACTAAGGGCAGGAGCCCGGGTGTCATTTTAAAATCTGTAAGCTTGAAAGCCTATTCAGCATGGTCTGAACGCCGTGCGTCCGACGCATGTAAACAAAGCCGATCGTTACGTCACCGCACCTCCGAAAACAAGAAAGAGAAGACTCGTTTGTTATTGTATGTCTGTATGTCGTTGTTTCAGTAGTGAAAAGATCGTCATATTGCTAACATCGCCTGCAAGTGCTCTCCACTGAAATTGTCATCACAACTGAACCAGTTGACATAGAGAGCTCTACTCAACGCCAGTCTACAGATTGGAAACCGCACTACATTTATAGATGCGTGGGAAATTTCTAGCAGTTAAACTAAACAAAAATACGGTATCCTAGGCCTAGACGTTTTTCGGCCAGATCGCCCGGGTAGCCCACCCTGTCATTTTGAGAGCCTGCCCGGGCCAGGAGGGTTAAACTGTATATGCCTCAGAAGCTATATCCTGATCATATATTCATATTTGTTTACACCAACCCAACAATTAATTTAAAAATAAACCTAACTAATGAAATCAATGAAAGTAATGAATACATGAGGTATATACTCCAAGGACTTGAACCTAGGACAATCACACCGAAATTCCGCATATATACCTAAATTGTCGTTGGGTTAATTTTCACATATTCTGTATTTGTTCCATTGTTGGTTAAAGTTTGTCTGTAGCATAGCATCTAAACTCTGGAAAACCTTTGTTGAGGTCAAAATGTATTTGAATGAGTTTAATGGAGAAATGCATTTGTAACAAACATTACTGCTAATGTATACTAAACGATTTGGTTGACAGATCCATATTATAATGTAAAACTTGCAAAATAAACAAACCAAAACAGGAATGAACTCATTATAATGACAATTTTATTAATCAAAATCGCTATGTGGAAACAACGCTTAACCCGGGAACGTCGAGAACACTCTTAAGAAGTTTTGGTGGGCAAAGGCGACGATCCTCTTAAGAGGTAAGGCCTAGAAATAACCTTTTAACCTAAGGAGTTCGTAGGTATGGTATTTGAAACGTCCCACCAGGCGAAGGTAATTTGGTTAATTCCTGTCTAACATCGTCATTTTATAATTAATATCGTTAATACTTATTCATATGCGCCTATTTTACGTTCTATATGCAGATAATAACATGTAACAACAATAAAAAAGTGGGAATAGTGTTTGGATGGTCAAAATTGCGAATTATTGCCGACCAGTCATTCATGAAGTGTGGAGCTGAGGCGAGCCACACCCGCCCTTCGCGAGGCATGAAGCCAGACTGCCTCACTCCCTCCCACTCTCTGATACACCACACACTCGCTAGTCACATGACCATACCTTAGAACCGGTTTGGAGATATTGGCATGATAAATACACCAATAAATATGGGAATCAGAGGATAAATAGGTGATAATTGAAGGGGGGGGGGAGGAGGTGATTTTGACACATATGGAGGAGTAATAGGAGGTATGAAGGGGAATTATTTCACTTAAAAAAAAATTGTTTTAAGTGCTACTGGGGCCTTTTAAAAGTTATTTTTTTAGGCCTTGGCTCATATGAGGATGCTCACCTTCACACACTACAGACTCAATTGAGGACGCTCGCCGTTCATGGGTTAAAAGGCCCTAGTAGCACCTAAAATAAAATAAATGGTGTTTACGTGAGATAATTCCCCTCCATACATTCTACCACTCCTCCACATATGTCAAAATCCCCTCCTCCTCCCCCCATCAATGATCACATATTTGTCCTCTTATTCCCTTGTTTATCGGTGTATTTACTGTGCCAATATCTCCAAACCGGTCCCAGGGTGTGGTCTTGCGTGTGTCTAGGCGTGGGAAAGAGAGAGAGAGAGAGAGACAGGCCTCATTCTCCCTCCAGGCATCGAGAGAGGAGGGTGTAGGCCTCGCGTGTCTCTCACCTCATGAATGAACGGTCGGCAATAATTCGCGATTTTCACACTCCAAACACTATTTCCACTTGTTTTATTACTGTTACATGTTAATATCTTCATATTGAACGTAAAATAGACTCATATAAAGTAATAACGATATTTATTTTAAATGACAATTTTAGGCGGGAACGATGCCTAATATGGCCGCCCAGTTGTATTGTGTTCACTACATATAGCTCGTGCTTAATAGGCTAAGTAAAAAATACAATAAATAAATAAAAGAACACAATCCACCACATAAGCTTTACATTACTACATGAACAAATTATTCTGGTTCCCAAGCAAACTAATCACACATTTTATAACAACGCGCAATCGTTCAAGGAAATTGTCAATTCTCCTTGACGAAGCCAGTGAGCCACCAAGCCAACCCATCAGTGTCTTGCGCTGTTGAAATAGGATTTATTAGTGTAGGAACATGGTTATATGTCTTACTCGAATCGAATAAATAAAGCTATAGATATTGCTGATACCAATTATTGATCAAAACATGATTGGTGCCGAGACATCACTTATGGCTGATTGTACTTTTAGCTGTGAATGTCCTTGTAATCACAGTCTAGGATAACATGTAACAAATCCCTGATTCAAATGTAATACACTGCAGACTTTCCATGTATGACACCAGATTCATAGTGACTGCCTGACATGTGCTGTTACTGATCCAACTCAGCTGGCAAGCCTTCAAGGGACATATAGCCCGTTTTTTTCTGTTTTTTTTTGTTTGAGCTAGCAAGAAATTGACTCATCCCCATCTTAACCCCTTCCGTCACATATGACGCTACCGCATCATATGGCGTTTCCGCCCAAAACTACCAAATTACGCTACCGCGTCATATGAACCTAGTGAAATAAAGGAGTACAAAGGAGTGCAAAGGAAATCAAGCAACAACAGGTCTGGTGACCATTCTAGGCTGCTTGACCTCAAAAACACTGATGATCAATTGTCCAAACAGTGGTTAAGAGTGGGTAAGGGAACATAGGAAAGGGAACTACTGCCCTGGAACTATTGTCCGTGGCAGGATTAGGAAGTTAGTAGGGGACAGATGGGTTAGTAACTGAGGGGGGGGAAAAAATAAAGTTATTCATTTACAAACGCAGTCAGTCGCGGGTTTGATGAAAGAGATTTGTCTAGGCGAAATTTAAATGAATCAACGGTGCTGCAGTCTATAACGTCTCGGGGAAGCCCATTCCACAAGTTGACAACTAGATTGATGAAGAAATTCTTAGATTCGTGCGAGTTAAAAGATTTACCGATAATTTTGCAACCGTTTCCCCGCGTGTAATTAGATTGGTCGATAGTGAAGTACTTACTACAGTTCATGTTGTTGATGCCTTTGATGATTTTGAATACTTGAATTAAGTCGCCTATTAATCTGCGCTGGGTTAAAGGAAATAGATATAATTCTCTAAGACGCTCCTCGTATGGTTTGTTCTTTAGGCTAGGTATCATTTTGGTAACTCTACGTTGAACCCGTTCTAGCTTGTCTATATCTTTTTGGTAATAAGGGCACCAGGATTGAACGCAGTATTCCAGAAGAGGGCGGACTAAGGAATTGTAAAGGGTTAGGATAGCTTCTTTGGATTTATGCTCAAATGACCTGCCAATAAAGCCAATTATTTTGTTTGCTTGCTTAACAACTTCTGAATATTGTTGACTCGGTTTTAGGTTATTTGATATTGTTATTCCCAGATCGGTTTCTCTGTTTACATTCTTAAGCTGAGTGCCATTCATCGAATAGTTTGCTTTCTCATTTTGGTATCCGATATATAGTACTTTACATTTATCCGCATTGAAACTCATTTGCCAAATTGGGGCCCAACGTGACAACTTATCTAGATTGTGTTGCATATCGTCAACTTGTTCTTTTGAGAGTACGCCATTTGCAATTTTTGTATCGTCAGCAAATTTTGTGATTGTAAAGATGAGACCCTTATCTATGTCGTTGATGTAAATTAGAAAGAGAATTGGTCCTAGTACCGATCCCTGGGGTACCCCGCTACTTACATTGGTCCATTTAGATGCCTTACCGTTTATGACTACTCTTTGCTTTCTGTCGCTGAGCCAATTTTCTATCCATTTCAACACACCGTCTTGTATTCCATGCGCTTTTAGTTTTAGCAGTAAACATTTGTGGGGAACTTTGTCAAAGGCCTTTTGAAAATCAAGGTATATAATATCTACAGCTTTACTCTCATCATAGAGGTTGAGGATATCGTGGAAGAAGTCTAAGAGATTTGTTAAACAGGAACGTTTGCTACGAAAGCCGTGTTGAGTATCTTTAAGTATGTTATTTTCCTCTAAGTGATTTACGAGTCTGTCTCTTATGAGCGTTTCTGGCATTTTACATACAACTGAGGTTAAGCTAATTGGACGATAGTTACTGGGTAGGGATTTGCTGCCTTTTTTTAATATCGGTGTTATGTTAGCTAGCTTCCACTCATCAGGCATAGTTCCAGACTGCAAGGATTTATTGAATAGCAATGTCAGTGGTTTGGAGAGCTCATCCTTAGCTTCCTTTAGAACTCTAGGTGAGATTATATCTGGTCCGGGCATTTTATTTACCTTGAGTTTATCTAAACATTTCAATACTTCTCTCTCTGCAATGATGATATTGCTTAGAACCTCAGAATTATCTATCTGAATCGGCGATGCTGTTGGGATATCAATGAGGTCTTCTGTTGTAAAAACTGATGCAAAGAAGGTATTGAGGGCATTACTCATTTGTAATTCGTCTTTGGTATATTCTCCATTTTCATCGACTAACGGTCCTACAGTTGAAGTAACTACTCTCTTCTTTCTGATATAACTATAGAATTCTTTGGGGTTGTTTTACTTTGATTCGCAACATGTAACTCCAGGGTCTCTTTACTTTGCTTAATTAACCTTTTGGCTTAGCGTCGTACTTCTACAAATTTCACCGGTTCTTCGTCATTTTGTGAGGATTTTAATCTATCATTAGCACACTTTTTAGCAAGCAGACAGTTTGAAATATCTTTATTCCACCATTTGGGCTTATCATTATGGCCCGTATACCGTATTTTTGATGGTATGCAGTCTTGCACTGCTTTTAGGTAAGTGCTTGCGAATGATTCCCATGATGTACTTATGTCGTTATATTTAATTAAAAAGCTCCAGTCAGTTTCTTTTAACATTGATCTAAGTTTACGAAAGTTTGCTTGCTTGAAATTAGGGACTTTCTCGATGCTGCTATTTGTTTCGTTACTAGTAACCTTTAAACTGAAAGTTATCATACGATGGTCGCTGTTACTGAATTCATCACTGACATTCAAATTCTATATCAATTCTTCTTTTGTTGAATGTACAAGATCATGGACATTATTTCCACAGGTTGGAGATCTAACAAATTGATATAGCGAACTCTCTTGCAAATTTGCATACAGGTCTTGTCCAAAGTGTGAAGTAATACTATCTCCCCACTTGGTCACAGGTAAATTGAAGTTGCCAAAAAATTAAGGTATCATGCGAGTTACTTAAGTCTGAAATTTGCTCATAAATTTCTCGGTCAGTTTGCACTGATTGAGCTGGAGGTCAGTATATTATTGCAAGTATTAGTTTTGTACCTTTATTATTCTTTATTAGCACAAAGAATGTGTCGACATTCACAAATTTGGGGTTTTGACAAGAGGGTCGGGTTAAGACTTTCTTTGCTAAAAAATAAAACTCCACCTCCATTTCTATTAATTCGGCTTTTCTCAAACATTACATAACCGGGAAGTGAATACTCTGCTTAAAAGTCTCTGTCTTCTGTATTGAGCCAAGATTCTGTTATGCCAATAACATCGTAATTTTCCGTAAACACCAGTTCCTCTAAATCTGAAAATTTATTGCGTATGCTACGAGCGTTTGCATAGAAAACCTTCAAAGTTTTGAATTTGGAATTCACGGAACGCTCTTTATTCAAATTATTGGTTCTGCTCGGATCTACATTTATGTACCTGTCTGACCTCAGTCCTCGATCCTCGTCCCTGGTTGTTCTCGGTCCTCAGTGTCCTCGATCATTGTTCCTAGTGGTTCTCGGTCCTCGATCATTGTTTCTGGTGGTCCTCCGTTCTTGCCGCCCTCGATCGTCGTCCCTGGTATTTTCGGTCCTCGGTCCTCGCCTCTGGTCATCCACGGTCCTCAATCCTTGTCCCTGGTGGTGCTCGGGCCTCGAACCTCGTTCCTGGTAGTCCTTGGTTGGCTCTGCTTTTTCTCCGAAAATCCTTTACTGTGTTGAGAAGTAGGCGGCCAAATCTTGCTGAACCCACCTGGTTCAGATGGACTCCATCTGCTACAAACAGATGATCTTCACGGTAGAAGTCATTCCAGGTATTGATGAATCCAACGTTTTCTTCCCTGCAGAGGTTACCCAGATGACGATTTACACTAGTGGCTAAATTGAAGAATCGGCTCTCCACACTGATCCTGGGGACGATTCCTGATATGATGACTCAATAATAAGTTATATGACGCTTCTGCGTCATTTTGAGCTCAGTAAGTTAGGTAAGTTAGATCATAATCTGTCGGTTGATGGCAACCCAAAATTCCTCCAACTACTAATGGTCCCTCAGTGTGAGAAAGACTGTTGTGGGGGAAATAACGGGCAGTCTGCCATCCCGTAAGTAAGTTAATATAATATGTCTGGGGGGGGTTAAGAGATAATTTTAGTTTGCTCCCTATACCTCTATCAAGCTTATTAAACACCACCAAGACCCCCTTCAAAATATATTTGAACAGTATGAGGGATAAGGGTGTCCAGAAAAACCGACCATATCCATAAAATGGTTGTGTTAGTGTTGAAGTGCTAAAGTTATAACAGGTGATAATAAACTGTGCTAACATCAATATTACACACTTTATACTCTCTGTAAAAGTAGTGCTAAGGTTATAACTGGTGATAATATACTGTGCTAACATCAATATTACACACTACTCTCTGTAAAAGTAGTGCTAAGGTTATAACTGGTGATAATATACTGTGCTAACATCAATATTACACACCACTCTCTGTAAAAGTAGTGCTAAGGTTATAACTGGTGATAATATACTGTGCTAACATCAATATTACACATTACTCTCTGTAATAGTAGTGCTAAGGTTATAACTGGTGATAATATACTGTGCTAACATCAATATTACACACTACTCTCTATAAAAGTAGTGCTAAGGTTATAACTGGTGATAATATACTGTGCTAACATCAATATTACACACTGTATACTCTCTGTAAAAGTAGTGCTAAGGTTATAACTGGTGATAATATACTGTGCTAACATCAGTATTACACACTACTCTCTGTAAAAGTAGTGCAAAGGATTATTTGGTGATAATAAACTGTGCTAACGTCAATATATCACACTACTTTCTGTAAAACATAGTGCTAAGGCTATAACTGTTGATAATATTCCACATAGCAATTTAGATTAGTTATTTTGCCTTTTTATTGCCATTTCCTCGTTGTGGTTTGTTTAATTTGCAAGTTTTACATTATTATTACTTACATCAATATTACACATTACTCTCTGAAAAAGTAGTGCTAAGGTTATAACTGGTGATAATATACTGTGTTAAAATTAATACTACACACTACTCTCTGTAAAAGTAGTCGGGCAAGTCGTTCATCACAAGCTCCAAAATATGTATCCATGGAGAAGAGCACCACGAAATGTACGGTAGCGCTATTAAGTCATCTCTCAGATGTCATTACGTTTGGATCGCTCTGTGCTGTAATAATGTCTGTCATGTGTTGAATAGGGTGTATAAGTGTAGGAACATGATTGTAAATCTCACTCAAAACTAAACTAATCCTGTTTAGATATGTTTTATTCCAATTATATAACAAGATAGACTTGGTGTCGAGATATTAAGTATTTGGCCGACTGTACACTTGGTGTAGAGATATTAAGTATTTGGCCGACTGTACACTTGGTGTCGAGATAATAAGTATTTGGCCGACTGTACACTTGGTGTCGAGATATTAAGTATTTGGCCGACTGTACACTTGGTGTAGAGATATTAAGTATTTGGCCGACTGTACACTTGGTGTCGAAATATTAAGTATTTGGCCGACTGTACACTTGGTGTAGAGATATTAAGTATTTGGCCGACTGTACACTTGGTGTCGAGATATTAAGTATTTGGCCGACTGTACACTTGGTGTCGAGATATTAAGTATTTGGCCGACTGTACACTTGGTGTCGAGATATAAAGTATTTGGCCGACTGTACACTTTCCCACTCATATCACGAGGAAGACCATTGAGTCGAACAGCTGTGAAGGGGAGACGCTTCGTTTTTCTGGGCCCCCTTCTCCCTCATGTTTAGCCTCATTAGTTTTCAAATTGTATGATGTTCGCCCCATTAGTTTATTGATTTTAACACTTTAGTCCCATTTCTACAGCAATATCAAGACCTTCCGTGCAATTTAGGTGTATAATTTTTCCTGACAAGCGATAGTGAACCTGTAATTTTTAAGAGAAACTGGCCTGCGGCCGGGATTTTTTTTTTTATCGAGAAATGTACACAAATATATTGAAGGGAGGTCTAGGGAGTGTATTTTTAACTTGATGGAGGTCTAAGGAGGAAACAAAATTATAAAAAAGATAGAGACATGAGGACATAAATACTTCCATCCCCCCATAAAAGGGAAGCTAAAATATAGACCCTTAAACCCGGCAAGTGCCGGAAGACTCTTAAGAGTTTCCCCAGGCGACTGCGGGAAGACTCTTAAGATCCTGGGCATAAACAAATCCATTTAAAACACCCCAAAAAAACTTGAACCCTTTTTTTTTTTTTTTTTTTTCCCTGGGCCATGCCAAATATCACTCCTCCACATCCCCTCCTTCCCCACTCTCCCCCCCCCCTCCCCCCTCCTTCAGTTATCACCTATTTTCCCTGTTATTCCCTTATTCTGTGGTCTATTTTTGTGCTAACATTAGCGAGTTGCAAGCAGGGCGTTGTCATCACTGTTACCAAGCGAGTGCAAGAGAGAGAGAGAGAGTATCGATCGACAGTCTCTCTCCAGACATGGGGAGGAGTGGAGGGAAGGGAGGTTGCCTCTTCCATAGCTTATGTAACTTCCGGCCTGTATCGCCGATTTTGACCATCCAAACGTTGTTTCCACTTGTTTTATTGCTGTAACAGGTTAATACCTTTATAATCAACGTAAAATAGGCGCGTATGGATAAGTATTAATGCTATTTATGGTAAAATAATAATGTTAGTGATGGGAACAGCTTTAATATGTGCGCACAGGCGTGTGGTGTCTCATACCCCCCATGCGCACGTCTTAGGTTAAGTCCGAGTGTCATATGTAGTGTACTGTGAGTGACAAATATACTTTATATCAATAATAACCTTAGTGGTGTCAGTTATCTTCTCACTATACTTTATTGTGCCATTGTTTTGAATGTTTAACGCCTGCTTTAAAAAACAAACAAATTTCTTGATAATATTGATATAGCTAACTTGAAGCAGCTCATGCAGATGCCAGATTTATATATACATATGACTGTTATAACTCATGTATTGTGAATACAAATCCTGTGTGTCCTGTAATTCTTTATGACCATCTCGAGTAGGAAGATAAGTGATCCTGCCAGCCACCCCAGTTGCCCCAGGAGCCAGAAGGGGCCCTGAAGGTGGCTCATGGTGAGGGATCCATGGCTCTCTGGCTCTGATCTATCCATATCTCTTGTATCTTCACCGATCCGCAGCTTACGGATCTCAACCTGAGTTCAATAGAAATTACAGAGTTCAAATAATGTATTCATTATAGAACACAGAGTGTAACAAAGCTGCTACACATTATATACATATTAATTTGAACACTTTTTGAATAGTTAATTGAAGTTTGTATTCGTTCAAAACACATACAGTAAATAATTTGAATCACGGTCGTTTGCAATGAGACACATTATTGTTTTTCTCATGACTGAAAAAGGTGTTTTCTCATAAGCATATACTATAATGTTACCCCAGACCAGACCAGATGGCTGGAGTAAAATAGGAAAGAAGAGTAATTGGACAGAGGAAGAACAAGGTGAGAAGTGAGAAGTACAGTACAAGACTGAAACTTCTCAGGCCCAACCAAGTTGCTTCATTGTTCTAAATCGAATGTTTGAATTGTAGTAAAGTTCTGAAGCATGTCAGCTGTAGTAAAACAACAAATTGTCTCGTTTGCGTTCAATACTGATTCAACTAGGTGTGTCACCAGTTATGCTCTTGACTGTAACATTTTCATTACATAATATAGATTGGATATTAAACATACAAATTGTACAGTACAACATAATTTCAATTTTGGACCAGTGGAAAAAATAAAAGAATAACCTTTACATATATGAATAGTTTGTAATGTAATCGATCTTATCTGCAATAATGTATATGTGCTTTTCATTCGAGGTAGCTATTGTAAAAAATAGTCACAGAAACAGTAACATCAACAATATATTATTATGTGTTTTCCACCAATCAACTTCACCTCTAAACTCAATTAATGAAATCAACAAATACATGTGGCACTCCAAGGACTCGAACCTAGGACACTCATATCGAAATTCCGCTCACTTATGCATTACGCTATCAAGACAATGATACGACTTATCAGTCATATCTGCACAATATTGAATCTATTTATTTGTATTTTGAAATGGAAAACAAATCAATTATATTATTAATCCTATTTGAGCTTGCTTGTATTATTAGTTAATTTAACAATAGTAGAAGGAACTTGTTTACCTCAACATGTTCTTTATTATTATAATGTAGTTCAGTTTGTTGGGGCACTCGTAGAGGACTGTTGTCAGAAACTTTGAGTGTGTGTTTTTATGAAGGAGACAAAAGACAAAACTGTCTGTGACGTGTGCCTCCACCAGGGTTAAAAAAGTAACAGGGCCAACATCAAGGAATGTTCGAGCTAAAATGCCTGGACACACAGAGTTTGAATCAATTTAAGTCATGTGAAGGATGTGAGGAAAGAATTACAATAAATATATCTGCCACCACTACAATACAGACTAATCAGATACATACCTGCTACAGTCACAAGCCATTATAAGTAGTTACCAATTTGAATGTTTATACATAATTATATAGACAAACTTAGAAACACATACATACCTTGTACCATTGTTGGAATAGACCAGCTTCAGTGAGTTGTTGGATCTTCTTGTCAAATTTGTCCTTCCAAGGTTGATGCTTCTTGAAGACCCAACTTATGTGACCGGGAAAGATCATCTCGGGGAGCTGGTACCAGTTCCTCTCCTGGTGGGAGGACAAGAAAAACACACGTTTTGTTTGTATGGCACAACATTACCTGGATTATATTAATCAACTATTATACTTTGGCAATCTCGACCAATGATGATAACATAATTTGGTATACAATTTTCATTAAACCTGTTTAGATTGTAGACTAGTATTTATAAGGTCACTACTTTGAGGAATATGTGACTATTCTGTAAGCAATGATGTATCGTAAGTAATGACCTGTGACACATGAACATTTTTACTGCTACACATAGATAAATGTTTGGAATAATGTCACCTATATTATTATTCACATAATGTGAGTGACTATTGACTCTTAAGACTAATGGCCAATTATCTTGTTTTCGGTTTGGTATATAGTATTTACACAATTCATCACAAACGAACCAGACTCTTCAAAGACAACTAAATTATAAAATTAAATGGATTGATATTCGTAGAGGTTTTTCTAGAACATATTACAGGAAAGTTGGTAATCAAGTAATTTTCAAGAAATAGTCTTGTCCCTTACTATGCTTCTTTTAAAAGACAAGATTAATTTGCCTTAGGCGAAACTGTACCGCAAAAAAAATGTTAAAATAAAAACCAGAAACACATTGTTGAAAAAACTTACATTCACACTTTAGAAGACACTTACAGATATATCTAAACAGTCTATAGGAACATAAGATTCAGGAAAGAACAAGTTCAATCTCGATTTCAACAATATAAATGGAGGGTACTAGGCAACCTTCAATTCCCGAATGTAATTCTTCAGTTTTGACTTGTATTAAGTGGGGTTTTGAATTTGGCTTAGTAAAACATTTTTTTTATCTTAGATGACATAGATCGATCCCTTTAGCTTTATATCTTTTGCAATTATACTATGTTATATTATGTTACCTGAAATATCTTGAGAGTGAATTTGGTATATTCTGGCATATCCATATATGCATGTGTCCCAGATGTCATGGCCGTGATTGCATCCTCCTGCTGAGTGAAGAGGTCAATCTTGTGATCCAGCCTCAAGTACACTCGATCCCCGCAATATGTCGGGGGCAGAGAGTCCCAGGTCATTCATAGCCAGTCTTAGGGGATGAAATGTGATTTTTCTAATGATTAATTTATCTTTTAAAACAATAATAAAGGGTATCCTACCCTGTTCAGAGTAAGGTTGACTCATATCGAATACAGGGTGTTCCAGACCATTTACACTTATAGTACATATTCCATTTAACATTTTACTGTAGGTGTGAGGAACAATCATTCAACTTTATCTGTGAAATCATTCACTAAGCTATTAGTAGCAGATTGAAGATCATTATAAGCAAGCAATTACTTGACATACTTAACATTGTGAAAATCATGAACGGGTACATAAGTGCTTTAGATGATATCAAATTTGTAATAATATATAATTGCTTACAAGCAATTTACAAATAATCAGAGAAGTGGATGCCATTGGCCCTATTATATCTGAATATTCGTTTGTCACTGATAACGAATTAATATGACGTATTTTGTTTGAATACAATAGGCTTAGATTATCTATCTATCTATTGCCTGACGCCATGATCCCCCGAAAGGGTGGCCACGAACGAACCGACCCCATGCACCTCTGTCCCCAGTCAGTCGACGCCCCTCCTCCCAACCAGCACCACCTCCATCCATACACTTCCTCACTCCATCCTTCCACCTCTCTTTCGGTCTACCTCTCCCTCTCTGTCCTTCCACCTCGCTCTCGTACACCTTCTTAGTCATTCTCTCGCTTCCCATACGTTCCATATGGCCGAACCATCTCAAGGTGTTCCTTTTCATACTTTCCAGCACATCTACCTCCACACCGCACCTCCTTCTTACTTCCTCATTCGTCTGTCTATCCCTCCATGTAACTCTGCACACACTTTTCAAGTAACTCATTTCCACCCCTCTAACTCTTGGTCTGAGTCACTTCTCAAACGTCCATGCTTCGCTTCCGCAAGTCAGTGTTTGGATTACCGCACTGTCATGAAAGGACTTCTTCACTTCCGTACTGACCACCCTATTTCTTGTTAGTAGATCAGTTATATTATAAGAACTATAGATAAGCATTTGTGCAGGAGTGTACAGTATATTCAGTGTACAGTATGAAAAACTAGTTAATTATTTAGTTTATTGTTAAATTACAAGTTCCGTGTGATTCTTCATCAATTATTGGTTCAAAAGAGCTTTCATTTACATCTATGATCAGAAGTTCATAGACTCTTTTCACATAATGCCCATTAGCTTACCTGATTGGACTGTCGGGCAGCTGTGCCAGTGAAGTGAGTCGTGGTGGGAAGTTTGGTCTGGTGAAGATACCCACAAGTTTACAAGTGAAGGCAGCGGTGATGACCAAACATGTAAGGAACCATAAAACAGCCAGAGGTCGTGGCCACAACACCCTGGGAGTACTCTGACTCAGAAGAGGCTGCACCAGAGCCAAGACCTCACCACCACTCTCGCCATCCTGTTGTCTCTGTACGAGGAGAGATAATCCCTTTTTCTCCATCACTCCACAATCGAAAGTCTGTGTAATATAATGATAATGTCATGATGACTACATGTGATTATTGTTTTCACCAATTTTTTTAAAAGAAGTAATTGCAGTTTTGTCAAAAATATATATTCTGCAAATGAGTGGTCCGTATAGAGAAGTTCTGTAGCCTGTCAAATAATTAATCTCCCATAATGAAGAATTTTCACTGTGTTACCCCAGAAGTGAAATATACAAATGTTACTGACCTTGAGTGTTAGGTAGCACCAGGCCAGAAGAAATGTCCCAGCCAGAGCTGCCCAAACACTGGGAGTGAACGGTTGAGTGAGACTCATCCAACGGGGTAAAGGGTCTGGCGTTCTCAGAAATACGCCGAACCCATCCTGCCAGAAACTGAAGGAAAAGTCGAAGTCAAGACTTGTCTGGTGATACTGCGAGAAGGAGTTAGGAGAGAAGTGATAGTCACCCAGCACCATGCCCAACAACCCCACCCACGAGCCATTTTGAAGGCTGCCCCACTGTCCATCCACTGAAGATTTAGTTAGGCTGTAAGAAAAGTTGAGCACAGTAGACAGAGCATTAAATGCCTGCACCGAGATCCCAGCAATGTCGTCTTTTTCATCTTGGTACAGGAAGGGGTATTCATATAACAAACTTGCAAGATGAAAATCACATTGGCACAAAGTCGGAAAGCGGTCTAAAAACAATGCATTCCATATGGGAAACTTGTTGGATTCCCAGATGCCAAGAGAGTACAGAGGTGGAGAACAGAATGGCCTAAAAGTGAAGACAGCCAGTGAGTCCTTTTCTGATGGTAAATGTAGTAACATGGCCAAGCTTTGTACTTCATTTAATACTGGATGCCTCAGTAGAGATTCTGCTCCGGAGTTCAATGTTAGAATAACCAACAAGAGGTGGCGCGGATGTGAGCCATTCAAATACCAAAAGTCAATTGAGTGAAGAGGTGTGGTGATGTAGAAAACCAGGTGAAGGGGTGGAAGGCTAGAGGCAGCTGGGAGAGGCTGGTGTGCCAGAATGGTGTCTCTAGCAGGTGATGGCAGAGCAGGATCTAAGTGTAGTTTCAGATTTCTACCCTTAGCTGGACCTTCTAAGACTTGATGTTCTACATCCATAATTCGCTGTGTTACATCGTTCACTTCAGAAGCTCTCTTGGCCCACTTAGAAGCAGTGTGGACCAGACCAAATGACTCAGCGTTTATATTGACAGTACTGAGAACCATCACTGCTAGAAGGACACTCCAACACATCTCGTGCTACTGACGAACCAACTGAAACTGCGGCAGAAATATGCCAAGTACCTGGCCTAGCAGGACATTGATCCAATAATAGTATTTACCAATTTATCATGGACCTCAATATGTAAATTACCGCTTTATGATTATTTTCCCATTAGGATAAGTGGTCAATTTTGAAAGCATAAGAATACCACTCCTTTATATGATACTATTAGAGTAAGGACACACTGTAATTGTTTATTCTATTTGGTTACTTTGTTTTTTTGTCTTTCTTATGTAAAACACAGTAAGCTGACATGAAATATGGTATAGCAACACAAGATTACAATGTTAGTATTATTATATAAGAACTTAGACACCAGTACAATAATATTATTCAACCTTGGAAAACCTTTGTAAAATTTTATTATATGTACATTTTGGTATACCATAGTCAGAAATCAATTAATGCTAATGTACAGTATATGCGTGATTATAGTTGTTATAAGTCAGTTATTTCGTGCATTGGTCATGTTCGAGTGTTTTGTGTTTATATCATTGTATGTTTGTGCGTGATTAGTTATATCATTGTATGTTTGTGCGTGATTAGTTAGTTAGTTAGTTAAAATAGGATTTCAGAGGCTATCAACCCTTCTGGATTATTGAGAAAGCACCCTGTAAGCCAAACACATTTTCAGGACTGGAGCCACTTTTCGAGAACCCCAGCCCCTTGCGTGATTGAGTATAATGTACACTCGGTCCAATAAGTATCTGCACCCTTACGTTGATTATCTGGTGTGTAGAGATTGGTAATTTAGGTCGTAGGTCGTAGGTAGTTTGTCTTCGGTAGTATAGGTAGGTAGTAGTATAGATGCGTATAGCTGTAGGTAGAGATGCCAACCCTGCCGAGCTGTACACACCATATAATCAGCGTAGGGGTGCAGATACATTTTGGACCGAGTGTACGTACATGTATGGTATGTATGTGTGTGTCCTTTTGTGTGTTAAGGTGTAGGGCTATGTATGTGTGTGTGTGTGTGTGTGTGTTGGGGTGGGGGGTCAAGACATATACATTATACAACCCAGACATTATCCACTGTAATATATAATCTGTAAACATACCAAAATTATCCAGGCCAATATACACAATCATATGAACTACATCAGTCAGGCAACCAAGTACAATATTGTGTTGAGCATATTTTAGTAGTGGACAATAATTCAATATGGTTTTGTGGTGTGCATTTCTGTAGTGACTTACATTATTATGTTTGCACCATTATTTTAGTAAACTGATGCACATTTTATGGTTTTCTTTATACATAATATATTTTATGTGAACGATAAAGTGTACTGTATATTGTGTGAACATTGACTCTGATCAATACTACCACTCGTATTAGTATTATAGCGCTGACTTGACACACACGAGACAACCACCCTTACCTTTGGGTTACGTGGGCTCCAAATATATATACAAGTAGATTAGTCTTGAAACGAAGATATATTGATATAACACATACACAATGAGAGAGAGAGAGAGAGAGAGAGAGAGAGAGAGAGAGAGAGAGAGAGACTGCAAGCACTAGTCGATTATTGCGTTCTTCTTGGAAAGGACAAGGGCCGTGTGGTAAGGATTGCTGGAAATTGTTTCATTAGCTGTCAGTCTTCCTTTACAGTTAGTGTGCCTTGTAAAAAACATGAACTATCAAAGCTCTTGTACAAATTCTACTGATAAATACGCAGTAAACCAGACCACTCAATAGAGTTGATCTTTAAGATTAACGGCCCATATCTACAAACCATAACATTCCTTTTCTTCAATGTAATGGGTACCAAACGTTTAGTATATGAACGATCTTTAGCTTGCTTAGGCCTATTCAAATTTAGGAAGAAAACTGAGAGGTGGTAATGGTAGACCACCCTTCGCCCCTATAGCTTCCTACAGATGATACCCAAGGCCACACAGCGACACATTGTTTACATTCATATACAGTATATGTAACCCCTTCAGCACGATGACGTCTTTTTACCCTTGAATCTGGATGACATTAGACGATTATATGTAGTTTAAGAAGAACTTGCGCTATTTGGAGGGTCTATTGAGATCGTTATTACCCCTTTGAGCCTTAGAGGTAGATTATAAACTCAATACAATCGTCTAATGGTAACCAGAACATGATGAAAATTACGTCATCGTGCTTAAGGGATTAATTGTTCTATCCACAGTGCGTGTGCCTGGTTAGTGGATCTGTTAAACCTTCTGCAGGGAAATTGTTTTATATTGTATTATATATGGAATTGGTTGGTGACATTTGAATAATTATGTTTTATGTTGTAATAGCTACAGCTACGAATTATTAGTTTTATAAAATATATGTTGCAATACGAATTGCAAAATTGTCAAGGAAGACAAGTCATATTATTCTCCTTGCAACCTCCACCTTCCACTAGAGAGGAAGGTCTTCTAACTTGATTTATTGGACAGATTCGTTTGGTGTAAGCTGCTGTGATAGTTTACACCTCCACCAATAGCATGTGTGAGTTAATGAGATCCAAGTTCTGAGTATACACACTGAAATAAACGAGTCCTATCTTATTATGTTTGGTTTGTCCATTCATACCTTCACTGTCACCACGCATACTTTGATTGTTACTCAGTTACTTGTTCTTGTTCGTCAAGGGGAATCCACGCAATGCGAGCTAAGCTCATTATTATCGCGCCTCCTTAACTGGGAATGTATTGCGTGAAATGCATGTTAAGTGTTTTATGTACTGTTGGAATGGCTGTGGATGTGTGTGTAGTCGGTATTTTAGCCAATTGGCGACATCGGAAACGAAGGCTTAGGGTGGATCTGTATGGTACCATTCTCACTATAGACGGTACCGTCTCGCCCGAAGGCTTAGGTAGCCATCAGCCTAGGTGAACCATATGATACCCATCTCGCCTTGTACCATTTTTGCCAACCCCAGATGGGACGTCACAACGTCGTCCACTTATTCCAGGTACCTATTTACAGCTAGGTGAACTGAGGCTAACACATGAAAGGAGACAAGCCCAATTGTCTCCCGGCCGGGGATTGAACCCCCGACCCCTCGTGTGTGAGACGAGAGCTCTACCTACTAGGCTACGGGCTGTGTTTGTGTGTGTGTGTGTGTGTGTGTGTGTGTGTGCTTCTGAGTGAAATAAGTCTTCAACAACCTCCACTTTTCTCATGTAGAACTTTGGCTTTCATTACTTGTTCATTCATACCGCGAGACACATTTTCTTTCATGAAAATGGTACAAGACATAATTTATATTATTGTTAGGTTATTATCTTATTGTTATCTTATTATAACAAATGTTATATTATTAATATTTGTCGTTTCTTACTCAGTGATATTTATAATGAATAATGATGAAAGTGTAAAATCAATGAGAGAGGCACATGAGCAACTTAACCCATTCAGTACCGGTGACACCCTTTATTTTATACTCTTGCAACTACTGGAGATTGAGAGAGTGAGAGTGAGAATGGAGAAATGGATAGGCGACAAGCAGGGAGGTTTTAGGAAGGGAAGAGGATGTGTAGATCAGATTTTAACCTGAATTGTGTTGTGGAGAAATATCTGGAGAAGAAACAAAAGGTGTATGTTGCCTTTATGGACTTGGAGATGGCCTATGACAGAGTGGATAGAGAAGGTTTGTGGAAAGTGCTTAGAATATACGGAGTAGATGGCAAGTTGCTGAAAGCAGTGAAGAGCATGTATGAGGGTGCAAAGGCGGCAGTATGTGTGGAGAGTGAGCAGAGCGAGTTCTTTGACCTGAATGTTGGTTTGAAACAGGGGTGTGTGATGTCCCCATGGTTGTTTACTGTATATATGGATGGAGTCATGAATGAAATACTATCAAGAGCAGTGGATGTTGGTGTATCGCTGAACAAGGAGGGAATTGAGTGGAAGCTACGTATACTGCTGATTGCGGATGATACAGTTCTAATGAGTGATAATGAATGGGAGTTGCAGGGTCTGGTAAATGAGTTTGGAACAGTGTGCGAAAAACGGAATTTGAAGGTAAATGCGGGGAAGAGCAAGGTTATGGTCTTCGAAAGGGGTGAAGTCACAGAGTGTGAGGTGAAGCTGAACGGTCAGGCTATGGAGATCGTCAACTCTTTTAAGTATCTGGGCAGTGTGTTGAGTAAAGATGGGACTATGGATGAAGAAGTGCGGGAGAGGGTACAACAGGGGAAGAGGGTTGTAGGAACGCTGAAAGCAGTAACAAGAAATAGGGCGGTCAGTATGGAAGTGAAGAAGTCCTTGCATGACAGTGTGGTAATCCCGACACTGACTTACGAAAGCGAAGCATGGACGTTTTGTTGAGAGACTCAGACCAAGAGTGAGAGCAGTGGAAATGAATTACTTAAGAAGTGCGTGCGGAGTTACATGGAGGGATAGACAGACTTATGAGGAAGTAAGAAGGAGGTGTGGTGTGGAGGTAGATGTGCTGGAAAGTGTGAAAAGGAACAACTTGAGATGGTTCGGCCATATGGAACGTATGGAAAGCGAGAGAATGACTAAGAGGGTGTACAAGAGCAAGGTGGATGGACAGAGAGGGAGAGGTAGACCGAATGAGAGGTGGAAGGATGGAGTGAGGAAGTACATGAACGAAGGCAGTGCTGGTCGGGGGGAGGGGCGTCGACTGACAGGGGACAGAGGTGCATGGGGGTGGTTCGTTCATGGCCACCCCTACAGGGATCACGGCATCAGGCAATAGATAGATAGATAGAACTACTGGATGGTTTATTCAGTTTAGGAGGGATGTCTACCCAATAACCTGTTAAGCGCGAGCCATTGGTTGTGCACACCCTACCGCCAAGCGACGATATTAGGCTTTATTCCCACCAAAAATCGTCATTATACGATAAATATCGTTATTACTTATTCATATGCGCCTATTTTACGTTTAATATGAAGATATTAACATGTAACAGCAATAAAACAAGTGGGAATAGTATTTGGAGGGGGAAAAAGACAAATTATTGCCGACCCTCCAGTCATGACGTGTGAGGCATACAAGACGTATACCCTCTCTCTCCGAGGCCTGGAGGCAGACTGAGGCCTCTCTCTCACTTCTCTCTCTCCCCACGCACTCTATATGTGCAGGAGAACACCTTGGAACCGGGTTGGAGAGGTTGGCACAATAATAAACCAATAAACAAGGGAATCAGAGGAAAAATATGTGATAAGTGAAGGGGGGGGGGGGAAGGAGGGGGTTTTGACACATGTGGAGGAATGATAGAAGTTATGGAGGGGAATTATCTCTTTTAGCCACATATTTCTTTGTTTTAAGTGCTACTGGTGCCTTTTAATCCATCCAATACCAGCAATGGCAGGGAGCTGTCAGTAGATAAGTCACTCCCCAGTCCCAGCGACGGCAGGGAGCCGTCAGTAATGTACTTTCCTTGTAACTGCCAGTATCAGGCAGTGCCTGGTACCACGACCGTTTGAGCACTGCTCTCGATATGCAACACTTCTCAGCTTATATCCAACCCTCTGCAGGCTGGGAGAGCCAGTATTCCTTCTTATTTTGAGGTGGGAGGTTGTTCTATCTTGCTATTTTGGCCACATTGCTTGGGACTGGGGGGGACTTTCATTATTTTATCCTCTGGAACAGTAGAGGTTAAAAGGCTTTTTTTAGGCCTTGGATCTTAACACTCACACCGCGGTGACCGTCATATGATGAGCGAGAGATAAATGGACTAATCTCCAGTACCTGTCATATGATGGGCGGCATTCTGAGCACATTAGGGGCTCTGAGAGAGAGTCCGCACGTTGGGAGGACGATAGGCGAGCTCTGACCGCTCGGCACCACCACTGGGCCGCGTCTGGGACCACCGCCGCTTCTCTACACACACCCGGCCTCGCGAGATAAGGAAAACACTGAGGAAATTACCTTATTTAGGGTATATTCACCTCCGGTTGCGCGATCGCAACAGGATAACCTGTGGTCGTACAAGGTAATTGAGGTGTCACTGGAAAGCTTTATTATCGCCTTTTCAAGTATACATAATTGTATTACGCTCTGGCTCTTGTTTATGCATGAAAAAGAGCATGGAATGAAGCTCGTTTTCGGTAAATATACCCGCCTGGCAGCTAGGTCATGTCAACAAACGGCCCCGTCCTTAATGGGTTAAGAGGTTCGTCGCCTTTCACTATCAAAACCTCTTAAGAGTCTTCTCGTCGTTCTCGAGTTAACAAATTACAAACTATCTCAAATAATCCTTTTACCTACCAAATATCCTTCCTAAGCTTCATAACATCATCTAAATGAGGCAGAAATTGTACAAAATAATATCGACAGTACTGTATGTGGTAATATGTAAAACATAAATTCTTGATATTAGCTTGTATGTTTGTGTTCGTGCTAAATGTCACACATACCTTACAAAGAGAGCTTACAAGATTAAATACAAATGTTAAATACTTAAGCCTAAACTGTGCCATTATAACATCAACCTTGATATCTTTTTTGGTGGAAGCATTAATATTTCAATATATTTTAACTGTTATATTGGATAATAGAAGAAGTGAGATAACGTTAAATAGTGATCGCTAGAAATTGAAAAATAAATGTTAGAAGATATGTCCATATACAAAATATAATACCATGGAAAACAAGAGAAAATGGCATATATATACAGTATATAACCAGTATTTCAAACCACCAAAAAATAATATAATATAAAAACATACAGAATACGACAGTAAATGTAGAATTTAACAAATATGCAAGGCATAATACACAAGAAAGCCAAAGTGAGGATATGCTAAAGATATTTGAAAAACAAAATAGAATCGCGAAAGAGTTGGAAAAGGTCTGACGATAAAAAACGTTATCAGGATATCATATGAGAGTGAGGGCGAAAGATGAAGCTTTTTAGGAAGGGATTGGTAGAGAGCGAGGAGCTCAGGAATTAAAACAAGTTTTTCGAACTTTCTTTGATGGCATTTTGCTCGTGTTTCCCCTTCAATATTACACCACGTTTTATATAGTCTCAATTATTTGTGGCATTCATCATACGGTCGAGGGTTTAACTTACTTTCTTACAATATTGTTAACATTAATGGTTAATGGATGTCAATTTGACTGAAAAAGGTTTCAATAATATAAAATGTCCTATCGCATTTTCTATCATTTAGTAAAGCCGCCCATATCCTTAACTGCCAAGGAACCATTTTTGTTCATACTATGCTGTTACCTATGTAGAGCTATTGACATGGAAAACACAAACATATCATTATCGAGCAACCCAATGGTTTAGTTCAGTCTGTATATATATATATATATATATATATATATATATATATATATATATATATGGTTCCATAACTCTCTAAGTTAATTATATTTATACTCTTCATCATAATAGATAGTTTTTTGGCGTTCTTAAAGTGTCATATATTTGTTGTATTATTGTTATCATGTGTTGAGGTCCATTTCACACTGTCCTTATGCATCTGTTTATTATGTCTAGGTCATATTTAATAGTTTATCTTTTAGGTTTTACTATAATGCTTTCCAGAAATATCCTGCCACTTGCATTCACTACAAAGGCACAGCTCTCTAAAATAAATAAGAGGCAAGGAATTTATGGAATTTACGTAGGCAGCTGAGATCAACACTTCATAAACGAAAAATCCGGGAACAATCCAGTTTGGCAGAATATTTGGGGAGAGGGAAATGTTTGTATCGACGGGTAGGGTTGACCTGTACAGTATATGCCAACCAATATACAGTATATATATATATATATATATATATATATATATATAATATA
>CM064524.1:14926409-14973088 GCA_032716605.1 Paralithodes platypus
AACTTCTTTGGATTTATGCTCAAATGACCTGCCTATAAAGCCAATTATTATGTTTGCCTTCTTAACAACTTCTGAACATTGTTGACTCGGTTTTAGGTTACTCGATAATATTACTCCCAGATCGGTTTCTCTGTCTACAGTCTTAAGCTCAGTGCCATTCATCGAATAGTTTGCTTTCTCAATTTGGTATCCGATATGTAGTACTTTACATTAATCCGCATCGAAACTCATTTGCCAAATTTGCGCCCAACGTGACAACTTATCTAGATTGTGTTGCATATTGTTAACTTGTTCTTTTGGGAGTACGCTATTTGCAATTTTTTGTATCATCAGCAAACTTTGAGATTGTACAGGCGAGACCCTCATCTATGTCGTTTATGTAAATTAAAAAGAGAATTGGACCTAGTACCGATCCCTGGGGTACCCCGCTACATACATTGGTCCATTTATATGCCTTACCGTTTATTACTACTCTTTGCTTTCTGTCGCTGAGCTAATTTTCTATCCATTTCAACACACCGTCTTGTATTATTATTATTATTATTATTATATGAGATGCCGAAGTCTCCAACCAGGGTGCAGAAACACCATCAAGATCAATCCACACAAAACACCCGGAGGCACTGGAGAAAGACTACGGCAACTTAGGAAATAATAAAAACATATACTGTATACTGTACTGTACATATACACATATTAAACACAGATAACATATTATGCAGTGGAGGATATCAAGCATAAATATAATACAATAAAATAGAATAAAATAAGTTTAAAAATTAGAATTAATGCTGCAAAAAAGCATTAACTCTAGACTTAAAAATGGAGATATTAGCTGAATTGACTAGCTCATTAGGCAACCTATTCCACAAGTCAACCATGGCCGGCACAAAACACTATGAAAACTGTGTAGTAGAAAAATTAACACGGTTCCTGGCAAGATCATTAAGATAGCTTGTGAATCCAGTTGCACGAGCCCGGACACAGGGCCTAGGCAGAACCCCATGTAAGGGATGCCGAGGGTTGTTAAAAACTTTAAATAAAAGACTAAGGGCACCAACTTTACGTCGATGACACAGATCAAGAGACAAATGAGGTAGAATAAAACTGATGGAATTTAGCGACCTGTCAAGCAACTTGAGATGGCAGTCAGTTGCTGACAACCAGACACATGAGCAGTACTTGAAATGTGGCAAAATAAAAGCATAAAAAGACTTGATATCTGTGGCGTCACAAGCAAATGTTTTATAAACCTTGCGAAGCAGACCAATTTTTTGGGAAATGGAAGAGGAGAAAGAACGAATATGCTTTTCAAAAGTAAGTTTGGGATCAAGAGTAACTCCTAACAAACGCAGAGTATCCACATTCTCAATTTGCTCGCCAGAAACTTGTAGGTAAGGATGGGGAGGATCCAAGGTACGAGATCTGCTGATGATAATGGAGTGTGTTTTACTAGCATTAATTTTCATGCCCCAAAGTTCACACCATGATGTAATTTTGGCTAAATCCCTATTCAGAGCAGTAGCAATTACGTGTCAATCTATTGGTAATGCAGTTGACGCATATAAAGTTGTATTATCAGCATAGGAGATTAGTTTATTTTCAAGCTCGGAACACAGGTCAGCAGTAAAAATAATAAAAAGCAAAGGCCCAAGGACACTGCCTTGTGGAACACCAGAAACAACAGTAACAGAAGGGGAATGACACCCATCAATGACCACAGACTGAGATCTTTTCGTCAAAAAATCTTCAAAGATCCTTAAAAAATTGCCACCAATACCAATGAGCTGTAACTTAAACAGAAGTGCTTTATGGTTGACTAAATCAAAAGCAGAACTAAAGTCAATAGCCACGACGCGAGACTCATGTCCCTGGTCCAATGAAGATTGCAAGTCATGGGTGAGTGTCAGAAGTGCATCACATGTACCCAGTCCCTTACGAAAACCAAACTGTGAGTTTGGTATCAAATTATGACTATTACAATAAGAGGAAATACCGTCTGGACAATAGCCTCTCATAGAGCTTGGATAGGATAGGTGTAATGGAGATAGGGCGATAGTCATTAGGAGATGATGAGGCAGTATTTCCCTTTGGAATAGGAGTGATAATAGCCTTACGCCAGCAAAGAGGAAAACTACCTGATTTCAAAAGCAACCAAAACACCACAGCCAATTTAGGTGCCAATACCACTGCAACCTTTTAAAAAAAGAGAGGGAAAAACCCATCCGGGTCTGTGCCACCATAGGTATCAAGATCCAGCAAGTACCTTTTCAGTTCAGCTGATTTGAATGCCATTGAATTGAGGTTGGGTCTAGGGAAACATGTCAATGGCAAAGACAATTCCTGATTACTCTGCTTATTAATACAAATATTAGATAGAATATTGGCCTTCGATAATGGATCAAAAGAGATGGAGCCATCAGAATCACAAAGAGGAGGCATGAAGGAATCTATTCCAAATAAAGAGGATTTCAAAGCGGACCACCATTTATGAGGCTGTGTAGCTCCTGCCAGAACATCCTGAAGATGGGAGTTATAATCCCTCTCAGCACCATCATAAACTCTCTGCGCAGCTGCCCTTTTATAAACATAATTTTCCCAATGCAAGGGGCTTTGATTACGTCTCCATAGACGATATGCAGCCTGTTTGTCATCAAATGCAAGCTTGCAGTCATCATTAAACCATGCTTTATCCCTGATACGAGACTTAATTGTCTTTGATGGAACTCTTTTGCGAAGGATACCAAGAAGGGAATTGTTGAGAGCTGAAACCGGGTCATGAGATCTTAGGATGTGATTCCACTCAATATTACAAACATCATTACAAACGTTGTCCCAGTTAACCCGGGATTAAAGGTAGACTTTACGTGAGGGTAATATCAGGAACAGAAAAATCAAGATTAATTTTACACATGAGGGCATTCATGCGCTTTTAGTTTTAGTAGTAAACGTTTGTGGGGAACTTTGTCAAAGGCCTTTTGAAAATCAAGGTATATAATATCTACAGCTTTACTCTCATCATAGGGGTTGAGGATAGCGTGAAAGAAGTCTAAGAGATTTGTTAAGCAGGAGCGTTTTTTACGAAAGCCGTGTTGAGTATCTTTAAGTATGTTATTTTCCTCTAAGTGATTTACGAGTCTGTCTCTTATGAGTGTTTCTACCATTTTACATACAATTGAGGATAAGCTAATTGGACGATAGTTACTGGGTAGGGATTTGCTGCCTTTTTTAATATCGGTGTTACATTGGCTAGCTACCACTGATCAGGCATAGTTCCAGACTGCAAGGATTCATTAAATTAGCAATGTCAGTGGTTTAGAGAGTTCATCTTTAGCTTCCTTTAGAACTCTAGGTGAGATTGTAGCAGGTCCAGGCGTTTTATTTACCTCAAGTTTATCTAAACAATTCAATACTTCTCTCTCTGTAACGGTGATATTGCTTAAAACATCTGAAGTATCAATCTGAATCGGCGATGGTGTAGGGATATCATTGAGGCCTTCTGTTGTAAAAACTGATGCAAAGAAGGTATTGAGGGCATTACTCATTTGTACTTCGTCTGTGGTGTATCCTCCATTTTCATCGATTATCGGTCCAACAGTTGAAGTAACTACTTTTTCCTTTCTGATGTAACTATAGAATTATTTCGGGTATGTTTTACTTTGATTCACCACATGTAACTCCAGGATCTTTTTACTTTGCTTAATTACCTTTTTGGCTTTGCGTCGTAGTTCTAAAAATTTCACCCGTTCTTCGTCATTTTGTGAGGATTTTAATCTATCATTACCAAACTTTTTAGCAAGCAGACAGTTTGAAATATCTTTATTCCACCATTTGGGCTTATCATTATGACCTGTACGCCATATTTTCGATGGTATGCAGTCGTGTACTGCCTTAACCCTGCTCAGGTAATGTTCCAGAAGTGTAACAAAATTAGCAATGTGGCCCCATACGGGGACCGGCACTTTAAACGGCTCTCACCCGAAAACCGGTTTGATGGATTTTAAATTTCTTGTTACCAATAGAAACTACAATTAATGCTTAATATTATGTTATGAGCAAATTACACTACTGTAAATATTAAGTCATATATAAAACAAAAAATAAAAAAATAGTGAAAAAAAGGGTCAACAAAAGTGAGGCATATCTCATACATTACATAAGCTGGATTAATTTGGTTGCAGGGCTGTGGAGGGTATGGCTGAGGGTCTTGGGTGACAACAAAGCAGAACTCTGGGGCTAAAAAAAAGTTCGATAGGAAGGGGAAATTTGTAGTACACATTTGGGATTATGGACCCCATATGGTGACCGGACAGATTGGTACAGGCAAGAGGAGGAGAGAGAGCGGCGGCTCACACCTCTCCCAGTTGTAGGACGATGCGGACTGACTGCTCGTCTTCAAAACTGTTTGCCATCGGCCTCCGGCCGTGAAATATTCGCGAAAAACCTGTTTTACGCATATTTTTTGGCCCATATGGGGCCAATATGCCTGAGCAGGATTAAGGAAAGTGGTTGTGAAACACTCCCAAGATGTATTTATGTCGTTATTGTTAGTCAGAAAGCTCCAGTTTCTTTAAACATTGATTTAAGTTTATGAAAATTTGCTTTCTTGAAATTAGGGACTTTCTCAATGCTGCTATTTGATTTGTTGCTATTATACTTTAAATTGAAAGTTATCGTACAATGGTCGCTGTTACTAAATTTATCACCAACATATAAACTCTCTACAAAGTCTTCTTTTGTTGCGAATACAAGGTCCAGCACATTATTACCACGGGTCGGAGATTGCACAAATTGAAAAAGTGAACTTTCTTGCAAGTTAGCATAGAGGTTGTGTCCAGAGTGTGAAGTAAAAATATCGCCCCATTTAGTCACGGGTAAGTTGAAATCGCCAAAATTTACGGTATCTTGTATGTTAGTTATTTCTGCAATTTGTTCATAAACTTCGCTGTCAGTTTGCACTGATTGAGCTGGGGGTCTGTATAATAAAGCTAGTGTTATTTTAGTTCCTCGGTTATTATGTAATAGTACGTAAGATAAGTCTACTGTATATTCGCAATTTGAGGTTTTGACATTAAGACGGGATTAAGACTTTCCTTTATAAAAAACAGAACTCCTCCTCCATTTCTATTGATCCAACTTTTCTCAAACATTGTATAACCAGGAAGCATATATTCGGCTAAAAACGTCTCTGTCTTCCGTATTTAACCAAGACTCTGTAATGCCGATTATATCATAATGTTCTGTAAAGACGATTTCCTCTAGATCTGAAAATTGATTACGTATGCTACGAGCATTTACTAGAACACCTTAAGAGTATTAGAGTTGGATGTTATTTACTGCGCATTGACTGAATTTTCAGTTCGTATTTGACTTACACTACCCTGCCTGGATACCCCCGGTTGACCCCGTTTTTTGAATGGAAATCCTTGACTGCATCGTTCAGCAGACGACCAAGACGTGCTGCTCCTACTTCATTGAGATGTACACCATCTCCTGAAAACAAAGATTTATCATAGTAAAAATTATCCCACGTGTCGACAAAGCCGATGTCCTCCTCCCTGCAGAGTTTGGCTTGTCGGCGATTTGTACTGGTAGCTATGTTGTAGAATCGGTTTTCTACATCAATCCGGGGAACAATTCCTGAAATTAAGATTCTATTAGTTTTTTCCTTGTAGGACCTGATCAGCCGCCGGTACTTGCAAAGTAGTTAATATGACTGTGTCCGTTGGACATCGTTAGATCCAACGTGCATGACGTACATAGTGCTTGCGGGGGCGAGCCTGGAAACCTCTTCTATAGCCGCAACAATGTCGTCCACGCCACCACCCGGGATACAGAAACGCTTTCTGGTCCTGGGTGCCCTGGCGCAGAACTCAGCTAGTTGGCCACGGACCATGGAGTCACCCACAAGCCGAACTTCTTCTGTTTCCTCTTCATCGTCAATAGCAATAGCAAGAGAGAGAGAGAGAGAGAGAGGTGCTCACGCAGCAGAGAACACAGGCATACCAGCTCCTTTAAAAACTTCAGATATCTGTTGTTTCAGATATCAAATTGCTCTGGCTTTTTCACAACATCATTATAAGCCATCGCTGCACACCCTCTCAATAAACAATTGATGAATGCTGAACAGCAAGGAAGCTTTTAAAGCATTTAAAGAAATCACCACCAACCAGTCAGCTGGCTGGCGGGTTTGTTTACCTCTAACCCCACCACTACGCCGTGCCGCCAACCCCACTGAGCTGAACCAACTGCTAGTCACCTCATTTTATTAACTCGCTTAAACTCAATGCTGTGTTCATGGTCATCTCTGCCAACTAGAATCCTCACATGTGGTACAAAGCTGAACCCTGAGGCTATATGCACGAGGGGGTCCCTTAGAAGGGGTGGTGTAAGGAAGCATGTGAGGTGGCAACCCTTCTCTGGTTAGGAAATAGGCTCCCTATATGGGAATCCCAAAGCTGAGATTTCGACCATCCCTAGACCTATCAAGAAGATATACGCCCTTTAGAGGGTGGGGGATATGTAATCATATCTCATATTATGCTACGGGAATAGGTAGGTAGGCGACCTATGGACATAGCATTGAGCTAAATTGTAATTGTAATTAATCAGCAGGCTACATTGATATAAACTAAATTCATAAACAAGATAAAAAACAAAAATAATTATAATAATAGTATTAGTAATAATAAGTAATAGAATAAAAATAATAATAATAGTATTGATAATAATAATAGTGAAAATAAAAATAATATGAATATTAAATAAACTATAAGTCAATGATCACATTCATAACCAATTAGTCAATTAGTCATTAGAGATGTAAGCCGTGTCAGCTCGTGTTTGCACTTACCCGTTGACCCCACTCCAAGGGATCCTCCTATGAAAGCCTTCATGCACCTGCCTAAGGCATATTGAGGCAAGTTAATATAACACATCACTACAATTAAAGTATTATTTATCACAATTGCCAGTAGAGCACTGCAGCTCACAGAACGATTATGAACATCAACCAACACCAACGTATCGCCCGACCCACAAGACCTCCTGGATACTGCCCTCAGCGATGGTGCTGCGTATGTGGAAAAGCAGCAGCCAATGTGAACACATTTGTCAAATGTCAGCAAGATAGTTGCAGCAATCGGTTTCTATCCCTCCATCTGTGCCTTTGTCTCTAATTTCCTTTCTGGCCGTTCCATAGCTGCGGTTGTGGACGGCCATTGTTCACTTCCTCACCCTATAAACTCCGGTGTTCCTCAGGGCTCTGTCCTATTTCCTATTCTCTTTCTAATTTTTATAAATGATCTCCTTAACTGTACCTTAATTCCCATCCATTCATACGCAGACGACTCAACCTTACACTACTCCATTAGTTTTTCAGAACGCCCCAGCCAGCAATCCCTCAACGACAAACGTAATGAAGCCATAGAACTCTTAAATTCTGATCTAAATACTATTTCCAATTGGGGCAGAGAAAACCTTGTTAACTTTAATGCTTCCAAAACCCAATTTCTCCATCTATCTACCCGTCAGGATCTCCCAGCAGACTATCCCTTATTCTTCAACAATACAAAAATCAACCCTTCATCTTCTCTCAATATTCTTGGTGTCTCTTTTTCTTCTGCTCTCATTTGGAAGGACCATATTACCAGTCTTGCTAAGGCAGCCTCCCAGAAGCTGGGTGTGCTCAACCGCCTTAGGGGGTTCTTTTCCCCTGCACAGCTTCTTGCTCTGTACAGGGGCATAGTGCGCCCTTGTATTGAGTATTGTTCACATGTGAGGGGAGGTTCCTCTCACACACCGCTCTCCTAGACAAAGTTGAAAGGAAGGCCTTTCGTATCATTAACTCCCGCCCACTCACCAACTCTCTGCAATCTCTCTCTCTCCGCCGCAATGTTGCATCTCTCTCGCTATTCTATCGCTACTATAATAATCAGTGTTCCTCAGAGCTATCCCAGTGCATACCACCTCCTTTACGTAGGGCACGTGGTACACGTCTTGCAACTCAATCCCACCCCTACTCTGTGCAACTCTCCAACCCAAGAGTGAAACGTTACTCTCAGCCGTCCGGCTGGCTCAGTTGATAGCGTGCCTGATTCCCACCTTGAAGGTCTCGCGTTCAATCCCCGCTCAGATTGAAAAGTTTTTCTGGGATACAGCCGGCGGTTACCATCTCCCCATGAGCAAGGGGGATGGGTAATGGTCTCTGGTAGACTAAAGACAGCCAAGCGCTTGCGAATCCTCGAAGGAGGAGAGACGGGCGCTATATAAGTAACCAGAAGATTATTATTATTATTATTACTCAACAGCTGAGCTCTGGAACTCTCTCCCAGAATCAGTCTTTCCCTCTTCCTATGACTTAAATTGCTTCAAACTCCGTGTGTCCAGGCATTTTGGCTCGAACGTCCCTTGATTTTGGCCCTGTCACTCTTTCAACTATGGGGGAGGCACTCGCTATAGGCAGTTATGCCTTTTGCCTCCCTCAATCACATAGAAAACAAAATAAATAAATAAATAATTGCCATAATAACTGCCTAGGTGACAGGGAAAACTTCATGTGTGATCAAACAGGCACACTGAGAGCCCAAAATAATATTACCGACCCTGTAGTCTATCTTCCAACGACTACTGAAACAGCAGAGGACTCAACAAACCCTGTGGATGTCTCCCAAGATGAAGACACTGATCATTTGAAGGCATTAAGGAAAGAAGACCTAATATCAACTGTGCTCAATTACAGTCTGAACTTGCAACTGCCCGAAACATCATCAGATCACACAAAAATCAACAGGAACTTCTGCTAAGTAACATACCATTATTCGTAGAGGCACTCAACCTGATTGACCTAACTGCTACAACGGATGTATATAATAATGGAACTGCTGTGTCATCAAAGAAGACCAGTGCCTTCCCAGCTAATATAAACAAAGATTGGGAGCATATATGTTCCAAGAGTGATAAATGGAACAACTGGTGGGAGTCAGACAAACCAAGGAAACTAACGAACCCATCCAATCAAGTGCCATCTCAGACTCCCTCCCCCTCAAATACTGAAGAGCAAAATAACAGAAATACTACAAATAGCAACAACAACAACAACAACAACAAGAGCAGCAACGGAAACAGCAGCAGCATCAACAACAACAACAACAACAACATCAAGAGGCAATATTAATAACAGAAACAGTAACAATAACAACAATAGTAACAGATATAGTAGCTATAAGAACAACGAGAAAAACAATAGCAGCAGAAATAACAGCAGTAGGAGCAACAATAACACCACCACTAGCAGGAGCTACAACCAGAGCAACAATAGCAACTACTATAACAGCAGCAGTGAAAATAACCAACGGATACAGAGAGGACCAGATCCTAACCAGTACTGTGACTGGTGTCAATGCAGTGGTCACAATGATAACAATTGTAGGTCAAGGACCTGTGATTACTGTGGAAGACGTGGCCATGGCTATGATCAATGCCTGACCTGGTTAGCTGATCAGAAGAAGAACACCACCTGCAACTTTTGTCACCGTGCAGGACACACAGAGGAGATCTCTAGAGCTTCAGAACAAAGACAAGAACAGTTAATAAGGAGACTATTGGAAGGACAGGCACATGCAAATAGTCAGTTACTAAACTAAAATAATAACCTGCCTCCAAGTCCACCACAGCCAGTCTACCAACACCCAAGCACCTGGCACCAAAATAATCCTGTGTGGCAAACACCCAACTTTCAGCATAATGACTACCACCAGCAGTTCATCCCCACAAGACAGACATCACCAACTGGACATTTTGTCTGCTAATATTCGTGGTTTCCTTACAAATGTAGGGGAGTTAACACATAGTTTCATCATGAAACATAATATAGACATTGTTGTGACTGTTGAGACTTTCCTGGACAATAGTGTACAAACAACATTCGGAAAGATTCCAGGATACAACCACTGGATAAGAAGAGACCGTCAAGGGATGCAGGGAGGAGGAATTGCTGTTTGCCATAAGGAAAACATGCAAGTTCAAACACTATCAGTACAACTTCCAACTGTGATGGAAATTTAAAAAAATCGAATCACTTTGGAGCATGGTAGTGGTCTATTACTTTGTGCTGTCTACCGCCCCCAATGACAAGGAAGAGATCCAATAACATTTCTCAGATAATTTGGATACTATTATGGAAGAGCATAATTGCCAATATATTATAATCTTAGGAGATTTAAACCAACATCTAGTTCAAAGATCTTTCAATGACCTACTAGCTGAGCATGGCCTCTTAAACCATGTGGACTTCCTTACACATATTCTAGGGGGCTCTCTTGATCCTGTACTTACGGATCTAGTTGAAGGCACTGTACGATGTAGACAATTAGACAGTGTAGGATCATCAGACCACTTTGCAGTCCTGTCTCAAGTGCACCTCACAGCTGCTTTTAAAGAAGGATGTGAAAGGAAAATATGGCTTTGGCAACATGCGGACTGGGTGTCAATGAGGGCAAAAATACGCCAAGCAGACTGGGAGATGATGGTGAATGGAGATCCAAACCTAGATGCAGACACTCTGACCTCTAATATTTCACAGTTACAACAGGAATTTGTACCACATCGTACATATAGCAAAAAACATGAAGACCCGCCATGGTTTTGGTACAGGTGTCATCTCGCTGCTGATGCCAAGTATAGAGCCTGGAGAAAATTAAAGCATCGCTCTACACAAAGAAACAAGTACCTACATAAGAAGGCCTGTAAGAAAATGAAAGCTACCATCAAATGGGCTATGAAAAAATGGGAACAAAATACAAAAATGAAACTACGTGGCAACCAAATTGGCACACAACTATGGTGGTCACTAATTAAAGAACGACAAGATCTTGTATCTCATGAAAGAATTCCAACCCTAAAAAAGGAAGATGGTACCTTCACTACCAGCAACAAAGAAAAAGCTGAACTAATAGCTAATATGCTTAGCAAAAAGATGACTGTGCCTGAACCAAACAGACCTACCCCAGTCATGCCACAACCAAAAAAAATTCTGCTACAAGAAATAGATATAAGAGAGGAGGATGTGCTGAAACATCTTAAGGCACAAAACGCAAATAAAGCGACTGGACCTGATGAGATTAGTCCACACACCTTGAAAAACTGTGCCTCAGAACTAGCTAAGCCTCTTACCAAGCTTTACCAATCCTGCCTACTCACAAAAACATGGCCAACACTCTGGAAACAAGCAAAACTAGTACCAGTACATAAGAAAAACTCTAAATGTGAGCAAAAAAACTACTGCCCTATATCCTTACTGTCTGTTGTGAGTAAAATATTTGAGAAAATGATTGCTGAACAACTTACATTCTTCTTGGATGAACATCACCTAATAAGCAACAAGCAATATGGCTTCAGACAGGGCCGTTCCACATCTGACCTACTCCTTTCACTTTCACAAGCATGAAACAACGCTCTAGATGCTGCTAACCCCACTCTGGTCATAGCACTAGATATCGCTGGTGCAGTCGATTGTGTATGGCACCAAGGATTAATGACCAAACTTAAGGCACTTGGCATAGCCGGGAACATGCTTCAGCTATTTGGAAACTACCTGATTGGAAGAAATTTGACCGTGATAATAAATGGTCAGATCTCTACCAGTCATCCCATTGGAGCCTCAGTCCCTCAGGGATCTGTTTTAGGACCCTTGCTCTGGAACATTTTCATTAATGATCTCATCCAGGGACTTCCATCATCACATGCTTATGCAGATGACTGCACTCTGTCATACACTTTTTATAGACATGAACGACAAGAAATTATCAACACAATAAATCAACACCTAAAATATATAACTGCATGGAGTCATAGGTGGCAGGTAATGATCGCTTCCGAAAAGACCCAAACAGTGGTAATAACCCGCTCACCAAATGATGCCATTTTACTCAATGGAAAACTAAATCTTCGAACAGAGGACCTAATGATCAACAACAACCTCAGCATCCTTGGAGTACATTTTGACAGCAAGCTCACCTTTGAAAACCACATTAATGAGTTAGCTCATAAAGTGTCACTTAAAGTAACAGCTCTCAGGCGCATCAAACATCTTCTATATGCTGAAGGTTTGAAAACGCTTTACAAAGCCCAGGTTCGATCACATCTTGAGTACGCTCCCCTTACATGGATGTCAAGCCCACGAAGCCACCTCTCTATACTTGATAAAGTTCAGAGGAGAGCCAAAAGACTCATTACCTCAGTTTGTCAAAGGGAAGAGAGAGTAATGGATTAGACACCCTGGAACATCGTCGTCAGGTAGCGTCACTAACCGTACTTCATAAAGCACAAGTACAACAAACTCCTCATTTAGTAGAACTAAGGCTTCCATGGAGACAGTCAAGCCGAAGCACGAGGTCGGTGCTATCCAATAGCTGTCTGCTGGAAGTCCCTAGATCTCACACCAGTACACACCAACGTTCTTTCCAAGCTGCAACCTCAAGATTGTGGAACCTTATGACAAATAATATAGATGTCAGAACTCTAAATACCAATCAAATGAAGATTGCAGCTAATGTCTGGTGTAGACAAATAACATAAATTTCATATTATGTGATAGACAAATTAACTCAAGTGTTCAAATAAAAAGGATAAAAAAACAAAAAAATACAAAATAAACAAAAAATAATACCCAAAACAATATGAAGCCCTCCGAATCATAAGGGGACCAACCACCATTTTCTTACTTCTGAGAATATTAAGGTCAAAGTTTGGCAGTTCAAAATATGTGTAACTCTTTAACCCGGTAAGGTGCCCTCTTCATATTTATACTGAAGGTAGCTGAAACACTACTCTTTCATCCCAGCATGTAAAAATAGGGTGTTCCACGTCTATATTTTTAGTAAAAATACCCAAACCAAAATTATCCCCTTTTTTGAATGGCCAAAATGGCCAAAATCTAACATTACCAGCACTTTGACCACAAGTTTTTTCTTTTAAAGATAATAATGCACTGATATTGGGTAGTGTACGTAATTTTCCATCATTCCCACCCACAAGCCTCCAATTTCCATACTCCAGGTAAGGCAGGTAAGTAGTTAATAATTAACAGGTAAGTACAAGGGTATGGGTAAGTGAACGTACTTTTACGTACGGGAGAGTGAGAGTATGGAGGGATTAACTGAGTGTCGTTTGGACCCCTTGTGTCACGTTATATTTTTCCCAGAATATTGGGGAGTGTTTCCGAAAGGCGAAAAAGTTACCTTCACATTCAGGACTCTCACTCTTACAGTTTTCGTCTTAAGAGTACCAAACGACTACCAGTGTGTAGGGGAGAAGTTGGGCTATGGCGCCACGTGCTTGGCCCGGAAATTCAAAAAATGTCGGTTGGTCCCCTTATGATTCGGAGGGCTTCATATATATACAGGTATATACTGTATATATACAGTATATGTATATTTAATAGTGGCCCCTCCATCATTGACGATATGCGTATTAGTATAATAGTCTCCCATCAAACACTACGGTCGCTAGATTGAATCTACCGCACGGGAGGACAGGAGTACATCTTCATAAGTGCAATGCATATTCTCTTATGGAATCGTCTTTATGATTAGATACTCACTAAGAAAAAACTTCGTAAAAAATAAAAAATAAAAGTTAACTTAATAATTGCTATACTCAAGCTTCCCACTGCGTGGATTTCTTGCGTGTGGATTCCTGACGCTGACCCTCTAGCGTCCAAACTTCCTTCCTCCTCCCGCGTCCGATACGTGAGGGTGGGTTACTCTGTGCTCCTGCTTCATTCTTCGTTCACGCAATTCTAGTGAGTCCTTGCTCATTCGTATACATCTGAGTTGTATTGAACATGTTTTTAGATTAGCTAGCACAAAATATCCCATTGGTACGTCTGCAGGAGGTGTTTAAATTAGGGTACTATTGTAACAGGCGCCTATGTGTCCCAGGATCTTCGCGCCATGTTTGTTATTGTGTGTTATGTATTGCGCCTTTAGCTTTCTGATAGTTATTTAGGAGGCTACCATTCCGCAAGTTTATGCTTCAGGCCGTCATTATGAGGTAGTTGCATAGTTTATTCTAGCAGATGCTCCAGTTTAAGGGTTGCCACACGTGGTGTGAAATCTTCTGGAGTCCGTATCTGCGCTTGGGCCCCTATCGCGGGCCTCTGCCTCCTCTTGTTGCTCAAGCTGGGCCTTCGGAGCGTCTGGATGCAGCCACCTTGTTGTTTTGTCGTCACCTTATAGTCAGCCTCATTAGGGGTCTCCAATGTAGGCTAGGGGTTACTTATAATATTATAAATGAAGCTCTATATATGTGTAAGCCTAATTATTCCCCGAAATATTTGTATTTTGCATGTGTGCTTTCATGCTTTTGGGGTTGGGAGTACTCCCGTTTATTTGGTGGGTTTTTTGGAGGTTTGGACTTTCCCAGATAAGTCCTCACCTCTGAAAATTATGGTTCGTTTTTCCGGCGGCTTTCTCAGCAGAGCCGGCGTTTTCTCGTCTCAGACGATAAGAAACCAACCAAATGTCCCGTCGTGGTGTGCTGAACCACGAACCTTCCGGCAGAATATGCTGAATTCTTAAGGGAGTCAACTCGGCCCGACGAGTTAACTCACGCAGTAACTTCTCTCGCCCGGCGTAACAGTTAAGTGAGCTTAACCATGACTCAAGTCATGAAGCGAGTTAACTATCCATCTAATGCTAATAGTTAATGATAGTAAAACGCTTAAGGTTGATTGGGCCAGTGACACTTTGTCACAGGTAAGCAGTTCATTATGTATGATAACAGGAAAGACCCGGGGTCTTTCTACCAGCTCCAGCGGAAGGTTAGAGTAGCAGTGGTTATAACTAATTTTCTGGCGGACTTGAATAGGATGTGTTAACACCTCTCAGGTTATCCTTATGAGCATTGATTCCTGAAAATTTTCTGTAGTACTGGTCCCGGCAGCAGAGGAGTATCCGCTTCCGGCAGGGGGGGGGGGTCCCTCGCTTTGCGCTACGCCTGCTTCCCCACCACCACTTCGCCAATCCACCACTGTTTCACCCCACCACCAGCCCCTACCCACCTCACCCCTACCCTCTCCCTGGATCTCCAGCACCCCACAACCCAGTGAGCGACCACCTACCTCTAATCCAAGCAGAACTCTGCCCCCGATAATCCAAGCCTCCACTGCCAGGTTACACCAGGAAGATGTTCTACGTGGTGCCGGCCCCCAGACCAGCACCGGGGGCTCGAGCTTGGACCTGCCTCAACATCTACAGGGAGAGGTTGAACCTGAGCAGTTGGGGGAAGCTGACCACTCAACCCCCTCAGCACCTCAGCACCACCAGCGACATAGAAAACAACCAACTAGATTCCCAAACAAGAAATAATTATATAGTTTCACACATAGTTAAAATAAATAGTTGTCAGGGTCTACATCGGCATTGTAAGCATCATCATTGAAGCTAAAAGGGTTAAAGATTAATTTATCTAGTGTGTTTAAAGGGATATTTTCACTGTTGGGATTATATAAATTTTGGTTGATGTGTAATAACAAATCTTCATCATTTAGATGTGAAAAAGGTAAGATGTTGTCCATCTTGAAAGGTTAAGTTCTCTAAATTATAAAAACCCATTATGCAATTTTTTTTCCCTCATAGCTTTGAAGAACAGTATCATAAAATTCTCAGATCTAACTTTTCTCTCCTGAGCTATAACATAAATAGTATACCACTATTTAATCTTAACTTATTAAAATATAAAGATGACAACAAAGTAGCTGAATTTATCTCCACATGCTATTCTAAACTTTTGTTCAATACTATAAATAAGCCAACACGTGTAACTTCTACAACAGCAACAATAATAGATCACATTTGGTCAAACAATTTCACGCAAAATGTGTTCAGTGGAATTTTATACAATAAATTAACTGATCATTTTCCCATTTTTACCATTTATGAATCTGAGATATGCGCATCTAATAATAGGGAATAAGACCATACTTCTATAAGATATAGAAATTATAGTGAAAATAATCTAAATGAATTAAAGAAAACCATAGAAGATGCGTCCTGGGAACTAGTTTATATTTCCAATGACCCAAATGTTGTATATAATAATTTTATGACAATATTTAATGCTTGTTTTAACAGATATTTTCCAATAATTACAAAACGAATAAATAACGCATACCTAGATAAGCAGTATTATAACCCCAGAATTAAAAATTATGATTAAACAGAAAAATAAACTAGCTAGGAAATATGCTATTAGGCCCATCACATTTGGAGAGGAGTTCCGTAGAGTACGTAACCAGGTAACAGAAGCTTTAAGATCAGCTAAAAGAAACTATTATAAATCTAAACTCCAAGAAGCTGCTGGTAATGCTAAAAAGGTTGGAACATAATTAAATATGTTCTTGCAAGGAAAACTAAACACAAAATAAACAACACTTTCATTAATAATAATACCGAGTTGACTAAACCTAATGATATTGTGGAACACTTTAACTCATATTTTATTGATGCCGGTAAAAAATTAGCAGAAAATATAGATACTTCAAATGTAGACTTTACATCCTACCTACAAAATAGACAAGTAACGCCTTTTTCCATGTCTCCCGTCACAAGCGATGAAATAATCAATACAGTAAAACAACTACGGGACTCCTCTCCTGGTTATGATGAAATACCAATGAAAGTTTTAAGGTTTGTTATTACAGCTTTGTCTCCAGTTATAGGATATCTTGTAACATGTCACTTTCCAGGTGTTTTTCCCGATTGTCTTAAAATTGCAAAAGTTACCCCTATATATAAAGCCGGAGATAGTTCATCTTTAATAACTACCGTCCTGTGTCTGTACTCCCAGCTATAAGTTAAATCCTAGAAAAAATTATGCATACAAGGATTACAGAGTTTTGTTCAATCAACAATATTTTTAATGAGGCTCAGCATGGGTTTAGAAAAGGATGTTCAACAGAGTCAGCTTTATCATCATTTACTAACGATATCCTCAAATCTTTTGATGACAAGCATTTTACAGTTGGTATATTTTTAGATCTATCCAAAGCATTCGATACTGTTGACCATCAAATCCTCCTAAAGAAACTCGAACATTATGGCATTAGAGGTACCATTAACAAATGGTTTCACTCTAATCTAACTAATCGAAAACAGTATGTACAATATAAGGACATTTCATCTAATATGCAAATAATATCCTACGGAGTACCACAAGGTTCTATACTGGGTCCATTGTTGTTCATTTTATTTATTAATGATATTGTAAACTCAAGTATGTTATTTAAATATATATTATTTGCTGATGACAGTACTCTGTACGCCAGTCACCGGGACTTGCGCTCTCTTATTGTTTCTATAAACAATGAACTTAAGAATGTACATAATTGGATAACTACCAATAAACATACACTAAATGTTAATAAAACTAACTTTATAATCTTTCACAGAAAAAAAAAACGTTCCAAATGATATGCAACCAATTAAATTTGGTAATCAATCAGTGAGAGAAGTGGAGAGCGTTAAGTTTCTGGGGATAACGGTGGACAGAAAACTGTCTTGGAACTTACACATAAAGGACGTAACAAATAAACTAAATAAACAATGTGTGCCAATGTCTCGACTTAAATGCCCTAAAACTTTTATATTATTCAGTAATTTATCCATTTCTCTTATACTGTCATACAGTATGGGGAGCGACGGGTAAAAGTAAATTACAACCTGTTGAAGTTGCACAAAGAAAAGTTATACGAACAATTACATTTAGATCCAAATATGCTCACACCAATGAACTATTTCGACAAATTAATCTCTTAAAATGTGAAGATATTAACATGTTTTGAAGTGCTATCTTTGTATACAAAGCATTAAACAGCCATAACAATGTGGTATTATTTAGACATCGTGAAAATGAAAGGTATGCATTAAGAAATATCAATTCTTTAAATATTCCCCTAATGACCTCTAGACAATCCCAGACATCAATAAAATACCATTGTGCGAAAGTTTGGAATCAGTTGTCTCCTGACTTACAAAATAAACCCACTCTGCCTAGTTTCAAAATATAACTCAAATCTTCACTAATGTCTAAATATTAATCTTCCTTAACATTTGACAATAAAACTGCCACAATCCTAAATTACAATCACCTTTGTATCGGAAACAAATTAAGATACTGTTCTGGTGTTGATCAATATGTAGGTACGTACTGTATATAAGGCTGGGGTCTATTCTACCCACAGCGGTCTGGGTGGGGGGTGGTTCGGGTTGGTGGCTAGGTAATTATACCTGGCCACTCTTCCGAATCCCTTCTTGCTGTGTCTGCAGGGATGGGGCTGTGCCTCATTAGATATAATTATATAATATGACATGTTTTAATAATCTTACTGTATGTAAAATAACCATCGAGTTGTATTCAAGGTGCCTTTAAGAGAGATTGTTCTCAAAAGGCACAGCCATGATATTATTTTATTGTAAAATTAACATATATTGTATGTTTGATTGGCAAAATAAAAAAAATCAATTCAATTCAATTCATTACCAGTTTTTGCCCACAATTTATGTATAAAGTGTGTAAAGTGTCTTGATCGCTCAAGGGGACTATGGGTGTCTAAACGGTGTACCGTGTTCTCTGAGTTACGAGCGGCAGTGTTTGATAATACAGATTTGTCTTGCTTAGCAGCCTTGAAGGAGATAAAATAAATGTTTAACGTTTATGTGAAAGACACTGCTCATAAAGTTCTCCATTGTGATGACGAGGAGCTCTGGGAACACCTCGTCATTAAATCTCCATTAGATAAGCCGGGTCCGGCGAGGTCAACCAAACCTAAAGTTAAATCGAAAGTACTGTCTAAGCTGGTTGTGACGAGTAGTGAAAGTGACAATGCCATGCCCCCCCCCCCCCCACCCCACTCCCCCAGTCGAAGAGGAGACGGTCGCCTTAACCGAAGCGCAAATCTAGATCGCATTCTAGGTCTCCTAAGAAGCAGTCCTGACATTCTTCCGCCGAGTCTTCGAGGTCGACGAAACGCCCGAAGGAGGGATCTGCTTCCTCCACTTCAAGTCTTTTAAGTGCCAGTACGGTTATTTCACAACCGCGTCCCCAACCATTGCCGGGGTCGCGGCCACCTCCCTCCACTCCTACCTCTAACGACTAACGTCCAATCTGGCGGCTCAGAGGTAGGGGCGTAGGGGCTGGAGTCTAATCCCAGGGATGAACAATCATTGAGTGAGCCACAGGAGTTTACATTCACCATTCCTAAGCTTAGTTATGTGCCACATAAAGGTTCCCCGGTTAACAGAGTGTTAGCGGATCAGTATAGGGGTTCTCCTTGCTCATATCACATTTTTGATAACTCTCATGTGATACAGGACTCCCAGCCACTAAAGCTGGGGTATGTGGAGACAATCAGAGCCCTCCCAGGTTAGTGTTCAGGACAGGGAAATTGAACAGGTAGATATCATACCCTCGTCAGTCCCTGATTTGGTGTGGCCACCGCTGGCCCCAATGACTACTCCCCGGCCTCCAACACCGGAAGTGATAGTACTGCCAGAAGAGCCGGAAAACATAGAACTGTCTTCAGCTCAACCAGCTATTGTTAATGAAGTAGAGTCTGAAGGTGGGTCTCAGTTCTCTCGAGGATCCCACGGTAAGTGTGTGGCTGCTGAGGAGCTACATGATATTTTCCACAGAGTAATGCTACAGTATCAGCTACCTTCTTCTCAGCCTCCTTCCACTAGCACAGCGATGGTTCCCCCACTTGAGTCTACGGTAAGGCCGTTAGAGCCCTCAGGTGTTTCTCATCCCACTTTGCCTTCGATTAACGTACCTCCGGCGACTGCCACGGCTAGTAGCACGACAGTGCCGGTCTCCTTGACTACCACTAACGTCTGTGTCATTACAGACGTTAATCCTCCCCCTCTTGATAAACCTCCACAGAGAAAAGGCCGTATGCCTCTTTCTTCTCTATGGACCGGATTGCTCATGGGTTCAGTCAATACCTCAGAAACCTCACCTGGCACAAGCTACCGTATCGGGGGAACTACCGGTATCTGGTGAATGGACCATTGAGGTTAATAAGAGTAGAACACTAAGAACTAAGGATGTCCAAGGAAGGTTACTAGATGTTACTATTAAGGTGATCCTATCTGTTTATGGTGATGATTTCTTTGTGTATTCGGCCTCCCAATGATACCTCCGGCCTCATCTGCAAAACTTTTTGCTGACTGGTCAAGGAATGACGGCGTCAATGATATAAAAGCTCTACATGCACTAACGCCGGAACTGGATACAGTTCCGGTACTTGATCAGACAAACACACCAGTCTTGCAGGTGGGGCAGGTAGGTGTAGGTCCGTGGGAGGACTGGGAACTAGAGGCGCAGGTTTTTGCATCTACTATTACAACTAGGTTTTCTTTACTTCCCTCCGGTAATCAAACCTATAATATGTGTGTATGTATAAATGTAAAATATAAATAATATATTGAATGATATACTACCAATACATATCTAATAAATATATTCATAATATATACTATAATGAAACTTATATAATCAGGAAAAATGTATCCTAGTTGGAAGAGGTTGAGCGTTAAGATAGACATCAACATTAATGTTATGTCTTTAGCTCAGAAAAATGCACTAAAATAAATAGCGCACCTCATAATATAATAGGCAATGTTTAAATACAAAAAGAAAAGAAAAGGAGAGAGAGAGAGAGAGAATACACAACACTTCGGTTTATTGAACGTGTATTTTTCGAAGAACCAAGAATACCTGATGGCGGAGGGGCTCTGATGCCAACTAGTGTGTGTGTTTTTATTGTGTGTCTGATTGTATGTGTGTGTGGGTGGGTATTTTGTGTATGTTTGTGTATCCCTGTGTGTGTGTGTGTGTGTTATTTGACGAAGGTTTGATGAGTGAGTGTGTTTTTGTTTTGTCTATGTGTATAAAGGAGACAAAAGGCAAAAGCTGTGTGAGTGTATGTATGTGTGGGAGGGAATTCTACGTATGCTTGTGATATTCCTGTGTGTGTGTTATTTGAAGAAGCTTTGATGAGTGTCTGTGTGTTGATTTTTGTTGTGTGTATAAAGGACGCAAAAGGCAAAAGCTGCCTGTAACAAGTGTCTCCTCAAAAGTTGAAACAGTGAAGTGATCGGATGTAGATGATGTAATATGAAGTGTATGTGATAATGTGTGTTTAAGGGTATTTTTTTTTTTTTTTTTTTTTTTTTCTTGGGGGGAAGGCTCCTTTCTCCATTAATTTTAGCCCCATTAGTTTTGAGATGTATAGACGATGGGCCCATTAGCTTGGCGAGGAACCGGCCTTCGGCCGGGATATATTTTACCGACAAAATTACAAATATAACTTGAAAGGAGGTCTAGGGGGTGTTTTTTTAAGTTTGATGGAGGTCTAGGGAGGAAACTAATAAAACAAATAAAAACATCAATAACAGACAACTATATACAACTGCGTGGGAAGAGTGAGTGTAATTTAGTGCAATGTGTTTGTGTATGTTTGTGTGGGGTGGTTTCATGTGATATGTGTTTGAGTGTGTTACTATGTGTGTGTGTGTGTAATAATTTAAAATGTAAAACTTGCAAACAAAGTCAAACCAAAACTGGGACAAAGACAATATATAGTCAAAACAACATATGAAAATCGCTATGTGGAAACAACGCTTACTAAAATAAAATTTATGAAATGAAAGAACACAATCCACCACATAGGGTGTACATTACAACATGAGCAAGTTAATCTGGTTCCCAAGCAAACTAATTGCACACATAACAACGCACTATCGTCACGTTCAGGGAATTAGTCAATTTGGGAAGACCGGGACGTTCTAGCAAATATTACTAAACTCTGCATGAATATAAGAAACTACAATTAGTGTTAACATTTTATATTAAAATCAAATGTGCAACTTGACAAAACATTAACAATAGTACAAAATAAAAATTAATAAGATATATATAATGTTACAAAAAATACATATATAGCACTCACTAACGATAGTGCTATCGGGTAGGTACCTGTAAGCATAGCATGCCTCAAGTGACCCCTATCAATAACTACCCTACAAATAACATACATTTATCGTACAAATAAACTAAGGAAATCGCAAAAGCAAGCAATTGATACTATCGACAATGAATATATATAATATAAAGACAAATAATTACAAAATATGAAATAGTAACAACAGATTTAAACAAAGAGTACTCTTTTAACAAGAACAATCAATTAAAAAAATCATCATCAATATTAATAATAGAAAAAGATAAACAATAAATACAAACAGACACAAAGTAAGCAGAGGTTATACAAGAAACTTCACATTAAAAATGCTTGATTAAAATTATTTATGTCAAATTTTAGAATACAGTCACAGTAATTGACCCTAAAAGATTAAATTTATGTAACAATTTACTTGCCTCATAACCTCTGTCTACTAAGAGTCTGTATAGTAACCTAGCTCTAGCCCAAAAGTCATCTACTTTAGTGCAAATTTTACAAAATCTTATTAACTGGGAATAAAAACAATTATAAGTTATCTTACTATCTATATTACTACTAGGGAAAGGAAAGTTTATTACATTAAATATAAAATCATCAACTTTGTGATATACTTTAAGTATGCACTGTTCATTAACAATCTATATTTATATCAAGAACATTTTCAACTTCATCATTTACGTTACAATGTGTGAGGGGAATAGAAATAGGATACATAATTTTAGCAACTTGATTAAAATTTAACAAATTGCAAACGAGAATATCATCAATATATCTACTATTATTACTTAACAATTTAGCAAGTGCTAATTTTTCTGGGATTTTATTTTTCTTGCTACTGTCGACTAAGTCTTTTATATATTTAAATTCTAAAGCAAGCAAGAATAAATCTGCAATTAAAGGGCTAGCATTTCCACCCATAGGAATTCCTAATATTTGTTTGAAAATGTAAGGCCCGAATCTAACATAAGTATTGAAAAGGAAGAATTTAAGGGCATCTTTAAGTTTAGATCTATCAAAATATACTGATCTGGTGGGAGTAGAGCTAAGTGATGCATTATTAAAATATGTATAAACATTTATGAAATAATTACCATTCCTAACGAATCTGTCAAAGTGTAAATCTATAAAAAAGCAAAGCTCTGAATATACTAAATCTAAAGGCAAATTGGTATACAAAGTCGAAAAGTCGAAGCTATGTACCGAGGTAACTTTCGGCATGGTATTTATTTTATCAATAACTTCTAACGAATTGTCAACACTCCAATAATAATTAATGCCAGTTCTTCTCATGATGGTATTACAATATCTTTTTTGAGTACTTTTAATGTATTTTAAGCAATTTACGACTTGTTCTGACAGAGTTTTAGTGGTAGCAAATTTAGCTCCGGCAATAAAGCGATATTTATAAGGACTTTAATGAAATTTATGTAACATGTATAATTTTGCAATGCACTTGTTCTTTTCGGAAAGTTTAATATCAAATGTTACATTTTTCTTGTTATGTTCATCGATTAAGTTATCAATATTCAAATAATTTTGAATTTCATAAGCAGAATTACCACAAATATTTTTACATAATATGTAACCTTTAATGCCTAATTCTTTCTTCATGTTTTCAAGATAAAACTTCTCACATGTGAAGCTAAAATTATTGCTGGCTTTATCTACTGTATTGATTACAAAATGTTTATGTAAATGTATTAAATCAGCTTTAACACCTTATTAGCGGGCTAGGCGGTCTAGCGCACCGTAGCGCCCAGCCGGGTGTTTTTACCCTAAATAGGGTTGTTTACGTGATCATTTTCATGCCTAAATAAGATCCAGAGCGTAAAACAAGTATCTTTCCCTGAAAGGGCGTAAACAGAGCTTTCCAATGACACCCGAACTACCCTTGTACGACCGCTGGTTCTCTTGCAACGATCGTGCAACACTAGTGCAAAAGCCCTGTAATTTCGGTAATTTCCCTACATAATTCCCTGTGTAGCGAGTGAGAGAGGGGAGGGAAGGGTGGGAGGCACCTCAGTTGGTCCACCGCAGTGGTCGTGAGCGGTCATAGAGTTGCTAGGCCCCTCACACCGCTCAGCTCTCTCTCTCAGCAACATTACATGCTGAAAATGGCGCACGACAAAAGTTGTGAACCGCCACTTAGTCCAAATTTATTTCACACGACATAAGTTGCGCGCCGCTAATTAAGGGTATGCTTATTGTAATTATAGTCTACAAAATGTGAATGATTAAATTCATTTTTAAGCGAGAAAATTGTAGTTCTAATTAACTTAATTAACAATTTAGACCATGCTTCTAGCTCTCTCGCATCGCAGCGCACAATTTTTAACAATTTCTCTTTTAATTTATTGACTGAAAAAACAATATCTTTTAAAATTATGTCCCATGTTACTTTATTATTCCCTATTCTAAATTTAAACCCTTTACGACATAGCTCCTCTAATTTGTCGTTTGCAAAATGTTTAACTAGTTCTACATCTTCTGTTAATATGTGACATATCGGACTATAAATCAACTTTGCTAATGCATCACGTCTGCTAGCTGGCATATCCATGACTCTTTCACATACGCATTTATTATTATTGAAAATATCATTATCTGAAAGATTTCCTAAAACTTTATTGTAATTAAAAATAATAGAGCCAACAGGTCGTTCATATGAATATACTATTAATGGTTTGAAATCTGTACAACCATCTGGTAATATGGACTTAACTTTCTTTGAATTAATAAGACTATTAACATTAATTTTGTCGAAAATTTTAGAGGAATAATTTAAAGTGGATATAACTTTATCTTTAATAAGGTTATCTTTGGATTTCTTAGAATTAGCTCTAATATATTCAATAAAAGCAAAGACTATATTCTTAAATTTATTTGTGAAATTATTTTTATTGTTTAGAATATTTTCTATAAAAGGAGCAAAACTTCTCTTTTGTAGCCCTTTCAATGAATATTTTATTTTTTTAATTCTGAAATGTTGATATAATGAATATAAATTATTGACAATCGTGTTAATATCCAACCTGTTTTTCTTTTTATTAAATTAATTTAGTCTTCTATTACCGTGTCTACCAGGTCTTCTGTTTAAACCGGGGAAGTTAAAATATGGGTTATTAAAATCATTTTTTAATAAATCTTTATACAAAATGTTGCCTACACTTATGATTTGATTGTTAAGTCCAAATGGATAGATGGTTATTAATTTTCCAATCCAATAATTTTCTCTATCTAAAACATTTTGATTATTTTGAAAAATTTCTATAATTTTGTATTTATAATCAAATTTTGTACAATCTGTGTTAAAATGCTTATATAAAAGAATCTTGGAGTCAAGGCCGTTCTTTATTCCTGATCTATGCCCGTAGGCTCTTTCTCTTAAACATCGCTCCGTCTTTCCAACATATTGTATGCCACATGTATCACAGGTTATTAAATAGATAACATTCTTTACTTTACATGGAGATGTTACATTAACAGAAGAATTTAAAAACTAAAAATTTGTGTTGGTAATGTAACTTTACAAAATAAATTGATGTTCAAAATCAAATTAATTCATACAGAGTTTACATTTACAGTCTTCATCGAAAGGACGCCGGTTATTCTTATTATTTGACATTGTTTTAAGTATTTTGTTTTTGAGTGGTCAGGTGCAGAAGGTTAAAGAATTATTCGTTATCAATTGTCCGTGGCCGGTGCGGGTTCATCAACGTATAGGCTACAAGTAAATGAAGGGACAGTACATGGGGCACATGTCATATACCAATGTTGACACTGGTATAGACCGACCTCACATGTGTACTGTCCCTGAACCTATATAAATTAAAATGTAAAACTTGCAAACAAAGTCAAACCAAAACTGGGACAAAGCCAATATAAAGTCAAAACAACATATCAAAATCGCTATGTGGAAACAACGCTTACTAAAATAAAAATTATGAAATGAAAAAACACAATCCACCACATAGGGTGTACATTACTACATGAGCAAGTAAATCTGGTTCCCAAGCAAACTAATTGCACACATAACAACGCACTATCGGCACGTTCAGGGAATTAGTCAATTTGGGAAGACAGGGACGTTCTTGAAAATATTACTAAACTCTGCATGAATAAAAGAAACTACAATTAGTGTTAAAATGTTATATTAAAATCAAATTTGCAACACGACAAGACATTAACAATAGTACAAAATAAAAATTAATAAGATATATATAACGTTACAAAAAATACATATATAGCACTCACTAACGATAGTGCTATCGGGTAGGTACCTGTAAGCATAGCATGCCTCAAGTGACCCCTATCAATAAATACCCTACAAATAACATACATTTATCGTACAAATAAACTAAGGAAATCGCAAAAGCAAGCAATTGATACTATCGACAATGAATAGATATAATATAAAGGTAAATAATTAAAAAATATGAAATAGTAACAACAGATTTAAACAAAGAGTACTCTTTTAACAAGAACAATCAATTAAACAAAATCTTCATCAATATTAATAATAGAAAAAGATAAACAATAAATACAAACAGACACAATACAAGAAACTTCATGTAGAACTAGGGCAGCTGAGAGCGCCCATGAATTTACACTTTCTCCTCCACAATGCAGAACTTCTGCTTATCAGAATTCATTTATCCCCAGAGCTACTACTCTTTGGAATTCACTTCCCTCGAATTGCTTTCCACAAACTTACAATCAACAAATGTTTAAATCCAGTTGTTACAAACATTTTATGAATGGAGGATGCCTTTAGGCACATGGACCTTTTTGTTTTATCTGTGTTTTTCCTTCCTCCGTTCATTGTCTCTTAAAAAAAAAAAAAAAAAAAAAAAAAAAAAAAATGTTAAAAATGCTTGATTAAAATTATTTATGTCAAATTTTAGAATACTGTCCCAGCATCCCTAAAAAGAATAAATTTATGTAACAATTTACTTGCCTCATAACCGTCCCCCGAGCGTTGAAATATGAACAGTACAAACACCTACCACCATCAGTAGGTTAGGTGGCGGGTGATAACCATCGCGGGTATAATTTCAATGTTTGAGAGTTGAGCCTCGCTGGCAAAGGTTTATTTATCCTAATGTGTACAATTTTAAGCGAATGCATGATAGCATATCGTATCTAAATTAGGTTAGGTTATATCGAGGTAGTAAAAATACATGCATGTCGGTGAGAATAGGTTTACACTATTTTTGGATGTAAGTATTTTATAATAACTAGCCTAACTATGCTAACCTACGTTATCCTAACTTCATCCTTTTATAACCTAAATTGTCCTAACCTAACATACATTTAGCCAGTCTTAACCTAGTTTACCCTGTCCTAAATGATATATCCTAACTTAAATCCTAAACTACAGTATCATTACATAAATTAATCCAATATCTATCTTAAGGCAATTTATATCAAATCAACTCTACAAACTATTGTATTTCATTTCATATACTGAGATCTAAAAAAATTTTTTTATAATAAATACACTGGCTATTCAAATGAAAACAATGAATAATAATAATAATAATAATAATCTTCTGGTTACTTATATAGCGCCCGTATCTCCTCCTTTGAGGATTCACAAGTGCTTGGCTTTCTTTAGTCTACCAGAGACCATTACCCATCCCCCTTGCTCATGGGGAGATGGTAGCTGCCGGCTATATCCCAGAAAAAACTTTTTAATCTGAGCGGGGATTGAACGCGAGACCTTTTAGATGGGAATCAGGCACGCTACCAACTGAGCCAGCCGGGAGACACGATCGATCGACCGCTGGTTCTCAAGGTTACACCCGGCACCTTCCCCATGGAGCTGTTGAGCTTTATTTATCAATTCAAATGTAACCAAATGAGTGCATAGCAGTTAATTTTGTATTAATATTTAGCGGTTTGCAGTTCATAATACATCAATTTCCGTTGATATATCATTAGCTTATATCCAGATATAATCAAATATATGCAAATAATAGATTATACACTGACCACGATTTCCCAGCGTACTTGGGTGACCATGGGCTGCCGAAAAGACCATGAAACAAGAGATGAAGAACCATGCAAATCGTGGTTTTGATGAAGGACGACGGAAAATATGCCAGTGTGATAGCCCTTTAACCCTTAACTGACGGCGCACAACTTATGCCGAGTGAAATAAATATAGACTATGTGGCGGTGCACAACTTATGTCGACCGCCATTTTCAGCACGTAATGTTGCTGAGAGAGAGAGCTGAGCGGTGGGACGAGCGTAGCAACCCTATGACCGGTCCCAACCACCGCAGTGGACATACTGAACTGTATTCTACTTTCCTCCCTCCTCCCTCACTCGCTACACAGGGAATTATGTAAGGAAATTACCTAATTATAGGGTTTTTGCTCTCGTGTTGCACGATCGTTGCAAGAGAACCAGTGGTCGTACAAGGATGGTTCAGGTGTCATTGGAAAGCTCTGTTTACACCCTTTCAGGGATAGATACTTGTTTTACGCTCTGGGTCTTATTTAGGCATGAAAATGATCACGTAAATAACCCTATTTAGGGTAAAAATAAAACGCTGTGCGCTACGGTCAAATAGACCGCCTAGGCCGCCAATAAGGTGTTAAGTTGGGACCACAAACAGAAATACCTACAAGATGTTTGGAAGAAAATAATGATAATCATATTGACTTTTAGTTTTGGAAAATCTTGTAAACCCCATATACTGTATATACGTGCTGAGTGTATCGTAATGCAACAGTATGATCATTCAATGTGTATAATTATACTCCTGTTTTTAGTTAACTTGTGTCGTAAATCTGAGTTGATATGTTTTGCTGGAGTCTAAGTTGAAAATATAAAAAGAAGTAGACAATAATATTCAAAAAGAACAAAAATATGAAAACGAAACACAATAAGATGTAAAAACCCAGTGTAGGCCAAAATACTTGAATCTCCCGGTAGACCCAGCCTCCAGAGTGCCGACCCACCCACCTGGGCAATGTCTCACCATCCCAAAGGAGCTACACAAGATCCTCTCCCACACGTAGCGTACTGTATATATATAAACCTGATAACACTACTGAGAAACCCTAACCCACTTGATAATAAAAAACAAACTCCTTAATTTGGGGTCAGAGGTAATTGAAGTGCGTGTGTCAGGAGTTCTGCATGTGGTGAGGTATTTGAGAGATGTAAACATGTGTGTATGGAAGGGGGGGGAGGGGGGCGGCAGTTTCGTATGTGTGTGTATAGGTCTATGTGTACTGTATGTGTTGGGAGGGTGGTATCCTGACCAGGATTCACACCCACTCACCCAAGGTATATTAAGGAATGTTGGGAACCGTAACCACTCGACGATGACCGGATCTTTCCCAACCTGTCCGACATTATCATTATATTATGTATATGTGAGTGTGGCTCTGTGAGGGTATATTTGTGTAGTGCTAAGGTGGGTAGGGGTGTGGAGGATGCCTGGGAGAATATGTGTATGTATCTGTCTGTCTGTATGTAACTGTTTTATTGCAGTATGTGTCTTAGTGCATGTGAAAAGAGTGAATAATACTAAAAATTATTATTATAAGACAAATAATAGTAATAATAATAATAATAATAATTATAAAGTAGGTTTGCAGTTTTCGCATTACCAAAAAAAAAAAAATGCATACGCAGCTCTGCGACCTATAATTATGTAGGTAGTATTGAATCTCTTGGGTAAAATCGGTTTATATACAGTATATACAGTATACTGTATATATATTAACACCTTACGACCGGCCTATGCGGTTTATTTATATGTACCGCCCAGCGGGGTGTTTTTAGCCAAAATAGGGCTGTTTACGTGATCATTTTCATGCCTAAATAAGACCCAGAACGTAAAACAATTACCTATCCCTGAAAGGGCATAAACAGAGCTTTCGAATGACACCATAACGATCCTTTTATGATGGCTAGTTTTCTTGCAATAACCGTGCAACGCGAGTGCAAAAAAGCATGTAATTCGGTACTTTCCCCATATAATTCAGTATGTAGCGAGTGAGAGAGGGAGGAGGGAGCTGAGATTCGTGTCAGTAGGTTCGCCGCGGTGGTCTGGAGCAGTCATACGCTCGCTAGTCTCCTGCCACCACTTGTCTCTCTCTCTCAGCAACATTACGTGCTGAAATTGCCACTCGACCTATGTCGAGCGCCGCCACATAGTCCAGCTTTATTTAACTCGACTTATGTGGTGAGCCGCTAATTAAGGGTTAATATATATATATATATATATATATATATATATATATATATATATATATATATATATATATATATATATATGTATATATATATATATATATTTATATATATATATATAAATATATACACAAGCTACTAAATGTTTTTATACTCACAGCCGGACTTGAACCACTGGCAGTCTGAACAAGTGCCCATACTTTAATCCACTATACCACAGCGTGATAGGGGATACTTGTGTGCAGTGGATTAAAGCATGGACACTCACTGATGATGATTACCGCTTCTTTTGTTCTTTGACCTTGACCTTTAACCCTTTCTCTGCGGGCTTATTTGCGCTATTTACGGCATATTCAGGCACTCCTGAATGATTAATCAAGCATCTGCATTAAATGAACTGTATTCTGCCGAAAAACTAGGCGAAAATAGCGTCAAGATGAGACCAGAACGAGCTTCGTAGGTGGCGGGGTTCACCCGCAGCATTGCCATAGGCATTCGGGAAAACTTGCTAATTATTAGCTCTCGCTCGCTCGGTAACACTGTTGTGAGACACCCGCGCAAGACACAGTCTCCCTCAGTGAGCGGCTGGCTGCTCTAAGATTCGGATGGAGGTCCCTCACGCTCCCGCCCACAGACACTTGATTTCTACGGCTTTTACAGGCTTTTAAAGCCTGGAAAGTGCTGTAAATTGCCTATGCATTCTAGAACGTAACCCGCAGAGAAAGGGTTAACCTTAAGTATTATCTATCTATCTATCTATTGCCTGACGCCGTGATCCCCGAAGAGGTGGCCACGAACGAACCGCCCCCATGCAACCTCTGTCCCCAGGCAATCAACGCCCCTCCTCCCAACCAGCACCGCCTTCATCCATATGCTTCCTCACTCCATCCTTCCACCTTTCTTTCGGTATTATAATATATATACTGTATACAGTATATATGATTGAAATATATGTTATTTAAGTAAAATGCAACTAACAGTCGTCAGCTTATCGAAAATTGCGTATTTTTTGTTATGATGAAGGTTAACTTATGACCTTGGCCTGTGACTTTGACCTTTTTGTAGGATTATATTGTTGTTTGCTTTGATGTAACCCTAGACAATTAAATAAGTGTGTCAAATTGCATTAAAGATCATCAATTAGTTTCAGAGATATTAAAGGAATAGTTGACCTTGACCTTTGCCCTTTATCTTGACCTTCAAGATGTCTAAAAAATTAAAATTTGAATTTTCCCTTAAAGCACAACTGTCAACCAATTTTGTTAAGTTTACAGGAATAGTAAAGAAATTAGCATATTGACCTAATATTTGATGTTGACCTGTGACCTCGACCTATCAAATGGAATTATGTTTATTCTTGTATGACCATGCTCTAGGCATTCCGAATATGCATGATATACCTAATGAGAATCATACATTAAATAAGAAATACTTGTAAAAATCATATATCGGCCTTCAACCTTGACTTTCGACCTTAGCATTTCTTATCAAGGATTTACTTAGCTTAACATCAATGTTCGTATTAAGTAGCATTATGAATATGGTGTAATTCGTATAAAAACTTATTGATTACAAATAGTGATCATATAGTGTGACTTTGACCTTTGACCTTTGACTAAAAATAAAAGACATAATTATATTTGGATGGTCGTCGCATTTACCAACGGAATTTGCCTGTATAATTAGATGACAATACATTAAACAGTCAAGGAGGAGTTTAGGGAAAGTTACAAATACTCTTGTTTTGACCTTGACCTCTGACCTTAATTATTACAATATTTATATGAAATTTGATATAATATATGATATTTAAATAATAAGCCATAACACAGCCAGATTTCAAAAATTTGAGCAACCTTTTTTAATAAATAAGAAAAGTTGACCTTGACCTTTATGTAATAGTACAATTTTGTTTGCATTGACATTGCCCATGAAAATCAAATAAGCATGCCTAATTTAATTAAAGCCTATCAGTTAGTTTCATATATATTAATAGAATAGTTGATCTTGACCTTTGACCATTATGTCTCAACATTTATTATTTTCTTTTTCACTTAAAGTTCAACTATCTCACCAAATGGTATGAAGTTTGCATGAAAAGTAAAGAAAATATCATATTGACCTTTTATTTGACCTTGACATGTGACCTTGACCTTTCATATGGAACTGAATAGTGTATAGTATGACTTTGACAAAGGTATTCCAAATATAATTGGTAAGCCTAGTGAGAATCTAACAGTTAGTATAAGAAATACTAGTAAAAAACTATTTTGACCTTTGACCTAGAACTTTGACCTTGCCCTTTAGAATATTTATCTAAAATTAGTGTAATATGATATCAACATTACCAGTAACTTGTATAGTGAAAAAGAAGACATTTGAATACAAAATAAATAAATAGTATACATTGACCTTTCACCTTGACCTGTGACCTTGACCTTTATGTAAGAGTAAACAAAAATATCAATGAAATTGCCCTGGAAAATTAAATAAGCATGTCTAATTTCATTAAAACCCATCAGTTAGTTTCATATATATTTATAGAATAGTTGACCTTGGCCTTTGACCTTGACCTTGACCTTCATGATTTGTGTCTCAGAATTGTGTATTTTCCTTTTCATTTAAAGTACAACTATATCGCCAATTTTTGTCAAGTTTGCCTGAAAAGTAATGTAATTAGTATATTGACCTTTTATTTGACCTTGACCTGTGACCTTGACATTTCATATGGAATTGAATATTTTCTTGTATGACCTTGGCCTAGGTACTCTGAATATTCATGGTAAGCCTAATGAGAATCTTACAGTTAATATAAGACTTATATCATAGTAAAACAAATATGTTTACCTTTGAGCTTGACCTTTGACCTAACCCTTTATAATATTTATCTAAAAATTTAGCAATAATATATCGAGGTTACCAATAACATATGTAGTGAGAATGAAGAAATTTGAGTAAAAACTAAAAAACTTAAAATATTTACCTTATTTTAACCTTGAACTTTGACCTTAACCTTCTAGTTAAATTTAAAATGTCTTCTTGGCTGACCTTCGCATTGACCAAATGTATATACCTGTGAAATTGGGTGAAAATCCATTGAACGGTCTAGGAGGAGTTTCCGGATGGACGACGATGACGACGATGGACGACGACGACAGACAAGCTGACTGATGGTGCACAGTATACGGGCGAGATCTGTGTACGCGATACCACTCTGCTTCGCAGAGTTGATAATAATAATAATAATAATAATATGAATAAAAAAAATTGTCAAATTGTGAATGAGATGAAGTGTTATTATAGTGACTCCCTCCACCTTCACCAACATGCTATATATCGCAGTATCACAGAGGATTTGCCACGGATCCACCTCTCCCACACTGCTCTAGATATTTGGACAGAGGTCAAGGGAACCTATAAGGAATTGTGGGGTAACTGGCTATGTGTTTGTGTTTGTGTGTGTGTGTGTGTGTGTGTGTGGAGGGGAGGGGGGGGGGAGGAATGATTGTGGGTGTGAGTGAATGTGTGGGACAATAGTGCATGAACATAGAGTGACCCTGTACGGTATATGTGTGTGTGTGTATTATTTTGACAGAGTAGATACGCATTATCTCCGGACACGTGTGTGTGTGTGTGTGACATAGAGAGAGAGGTATGAAGTTGCTGTAAGTGTATGTATAATTCATGTACAGTACACCTGTTAAGAATTGCATATAACACACAAGGTATTTGTATAGTCTTCCTTTGGTTTAACAACTTGTCCAACCTTTCCAACCGTATTCTACTCCAGTATCTCTTTTCTCTGCCTCACCAAGTCCATGACCCAAACTGCTGATTTTGTTTTAACTCGCCTTATAAATGCCTCCTTTTGTTTATCATGTGTGCGTCTGTGTTTGTGGTCTTTGATTGGTAGCCCAGGTACATCCAGTTGCTTACACTCACCCATACACATACATAGTCTAATCACTCATACGACATCCTCCCTCCCCCCTACACACATACATACACACACACACGCAGACTACCTGAGTTTATACAATGGTCGTACAAAATGAACTGCTCCCACAACACTATTTTGTCCTCTTGGAAAATAATAATATTAATGACTTGTGTATGTATCAGTTGTGGCGGTGAGGCGTGTGTGATGGGTAGGTTGGTGTGTGTAATGCCAGGTCACATTGGGGATTGGTGTGTGTAATGCCAGGTCACATAGGGGATTGAACATAAGTACAACATAATATAATATTATACTCTAGAGTCTAGTATAAATGCTCATATGAACATTATGGATAGCTTGTATGCAGTTGTATTAAATTATTAAACCTAAACATGTACTCTATCAACTTTTGTTATACCTCAAGTCTTGAAAGTTGTGAATAGATAGTATATGGCCTCCCTCTAATACTCTTCTTCTCCTTATTGTTTCAGAGGTGAGTCCCAACAGCTAGTGTTGTCTTCTAACCAACTGTACTTGACATCGCCGTAAACATATGAGAAATTGGTAAGATAGATGTGGCCATGATTGTTCAGATGAGTGCTGTTGTTGGTTTCTACGTTGTTCATAAAGTATTTTGCGAATTTTGTAGTCTACCTCGGATGTCGTTGTTTGTAAATCTAAAAAGCTTATTTATATCAACCATCACATTTGTAGGAAAATAGTTTCATCCAAACATGTCTTGTTTACCATTCGGTATCAGGTTGCCTTTGATCTAATATTAGACCAGATTTGTTTATATGCCGTGTTTATTTGTTTTACAAAGATAATTATATTAATCTACCGTCTGAAATATATTGAAATATGGGTTTACGCGTGGTAATTAAGATACCATATGAATGTACTGTAGACTCGATGTATATGGAATGAGAATGTGTGGTATGCCATGTAATGATAGATTATCTTGTTCAGAAGTCATTGTCAGAGGAGGTTTATAAGACAGAGGAGGTGGTTGTACATACACTGTGTGTAACAATATCCCTATGATTATAATCAAGAACTGTATTCATCACTAAGGTTTATTATCTATCCATGCAATACTGATGCATGAGCTGGTTAATACATTTACAATAATTTACATTTACTTATCATTTAGACCACTGCTATAATATAGTTAGGAAAAATGTGCTGTCACACATATTAATGTATAATATAGCTAGATAAATCAATAGGTTTACCCACTTTCGCTAAATCACCAGCTATAAACTATTATACCAATCATAAATGCCTGCTCTCTCTCTCTGTCTCTGTGAAAAAAAGAGAAACAGTATTGTGCAATACACCCAATGAAACGTGTGCAAAAGATGGATATACATTTTTCGTAAGCTCTTGAGGGGGAATGGTTAACTTTTGGACGATTTGTTGAAGTATTATTATTTGTCTAGTTTCCTTCCTAGACATCCATCAAACTTTAAAAAGAAAAACAGGCTCGCTTTCGCTCGCCAGGAAAAAATCGATACCTAAATGACACGAACAGTCTTAATATTGAAAAATATATGGGGCGAAAGGTCTTAAAATTGCTAAGCTAATGGGCCTTAAACCTTAAAATCTGAAGAACTAACGGGAATAAACATACTGAATAAGGGGGACCAGAAAAACGACCTATCTCCCCTTAAACTTAAAGGTTGTGACGGAATATTGTTCCAGGTAGAACCGCTTTTTCTTTACCTCCGAGTTCCAGCCATTGTAGAGAAAGGAGGAGATAATGAAAGAAGGGTGACCTGATATTTTCGTAAGATCTTTAAGAGGAGGTTTTTAGTTTGCTTCCTAGACCTCCATCGAGCTTTAATAAAATACCCCAAAAACCCTCCTTCGAGATAATTGTGTACATAATTCGGTAGAAAAATGTCCCGGCCAAAGACCGCTTCTTCCTAAATTACAGGCTCGCTTTCGCTCGCCAGGAATTTGTTTTTACCTAAATGACATGACAAATTTTTAAATTGACAGAAATAAGCCGAAAAGTAAATACATCGCCAAACTAGCAGGGCGACCGTCTTAAAAGCTCAAAAACTAATGGAGCTAAACACGAGGGAGAAGGGGGTCCAAAAAGAATCCCTTAAGTGAAAGTCTCCCTATACGCTAATATGTATGGATAGGCAGGTGTTTCAGGGCACCATTAAATTGTGTGATAGAGATATATTTACATGATAATCATGTTTATGACGATGACCTGAGCATGTAAATGAATATGTTATGAATATACACTTCCAAATTGTTCAATAATCCAAATAAAAAGATAACTACATAACTTTTGTGAAAATAAGTTATGATAACCTTCCCAGGCTCTGTTTCTATCATTATAGACGATGGTTTAAAATATGGTATTGGCAGTTTCAGTTCGGGTAAGAGAATAATACCAGTAAACCGCAGCCATAGTAATGGATTTAATTAATCTGCCTCATTAACATGGCCTTAGTTTTGTTCCCAATTACCGATTGTTAGTGGATTATTAGCCGGCGTTGGAGGTGGGTGTGTGTGTTTGTCTGTTTTGTTGTTATTGAGCAAGTAATTGTTAGTGGATTATTGGCCTTGATTGTGTGTTTGTCTGGTTGTGTGTATTTGAGCAGATATTCGTTATTTTTTTTTATTTTTTTTTTTTTTAAGAGACAATGAACGGAGGAAGTAAAAACACAGATAAAACAAAAAGGTCCATGTGCCTAAAGGCATCCTCCATTCATAAAATGTTTGTAACAACTGGATTTAAACTGATGTAGATTGTAAGTTTGTGGAAAGCAACTCGAGGGAAGAGAATTCCAAAGAGTAGTAGTTCTGGGGATAAATGAATTTTGATAAGCAGAAGTTCTGCATTATGGAGGAGAAAGTGTAAATTCATGGGCGCTCTCAGCTGCCCTAGTTCTACGGGGAAAGATGTGGAGAGGCGGCACAATTGAAGCAAGTTCTTCGGAACAATTGCTGTGAAAATATCTGTAGAATAATGCAAGGGATGCAACATTTCTTCGTATGGATAATGTAGGAACGTCCTGTGTGATTGCAGGGTTATTGATTAATCTAATAGCTTTATTTTGAATTTTGTCGAACTGCCTCAATGCAACCACTCCACTTCCACTCCACAGAGGTGAACAGTAATCCATCTGAGAACGCACATGACTTTTATATATTACGGCCAACTGCTCGTCAGTGAAGAATTCTCGAACTCTGTACAGGAGTCCCAGTTTCTTAGAGGCATTCTTAGCAATGCTTCTAACATAATGTGTCCAGCTCAAGTTAGTAGTTAATGTTATACCGAGAATGTCAATACTAGGGGAAGTGGGAATATTTACATCATTAACAAATATATGGGAGTCAGTGAGATTCTGTCGGTTATAAAAGTGAATGTACTTGGTTTTCTGTGCATTAAAGGAAACTAGATTCTTTTGTCCCCATTCATTAATTCTAGAAAGGTCCTGGTTCAGAGAAATTGCAGTGTTTATTTTTGAATTTATAAGATCGGGTTGGGTGAAAGAATTGGTAAATGTGAAGGAACTGTGGAGTGTTGAGTCATCTGTGTAGGAATGTATTGGATTATGAGTGGTAGATATGAGGTCATTGATATGAATGAGGAACAGAGTTGGGGCCAAAACTGATCCCTGGGGAACCTGATTATTGGCCTTGGTAGTGTGTGTGTATGTTTGTCTGGGTGTGTGTATTTGAGCAGGTGTTTGTTAGTGCATTATTGTTCTTGGTTGTGTGTGTGTGTGTATTTGAGCAGGTGTTTGTTAGTGCATTATTGGTCTTGGTTGTGTGTGTGTGTGTGTGTGTATTTGAACAGGTGTTTGTTAGTGGCTTATTGGCCTTGGTTGTGTGTGTGTGTGTATTTGAACAGGTGTTTGTTAGTGGCTTATTGGTCTTGGTTGTGTGGGTGTGTGTATTTGAACAGGTGTTTGTTACTGCATTATTGGTCTTGGTTGTTTGTGTGTGTATTTGAACAGGTGTTTGTTAGTGCATTATTGGTCTTGGTTGTTTGTGTGTGTATTTGAACAGGTGTTTGTTACTGCATTATTGGTCTTGGTTGTGTGGGTGTGTGTATTTGAACAGGTGTTTGTTAGTGCATTATTGGTCTTGGTTGTTTGTGTGTATGTATTTGAACAGGTGATTGTTAGTGCATTATTGACCTTGGTTGTGTGTGTGTGTATTTGTCTGTGTGTGTGTGTATTTGAACAGGTGTTTGTTAGTGGCATATTGGCCTAGGTTGGAGGTGGGCGTGTGTGTTTGTCTGGGTGTGTGTATTTGAGCAGGTGTCTCATTCTGTGTGTGAGTGCGGGATCTTTGGTTATTAGTGTGTGGGTAAATGTACATGCGTATTTGCGTGTATACGTGTTTGAATGTGCTTTTATGTGTGGGTGGCTGTAAGTAACTGACGGAAGTATGATCAGATAAACAAGTAATGAATTGCTAACTGTTCAATCAGTCATTGAGGACATAGTCTGCTCAACCTTCGTAGCGCAGGTTGTAATTGTTCCCAGCCGACGTAACTCTTGTGTGTGTGTGCGCGCCTGTGTAATCAAATCCCAACGTAATGTTTCCCCAACCTTTCCACTAGACATTATCTCCCCAGACCCACCCATCACCACCACCATTACCTTCACCACCACCACCACTATCTGGCTGTATATATGAGCTGGTACGCTGACTAACTAATTGTGTTACATATCAGTGTCCATGATAGTTATTAACCAACACATAATGAACTGGATTACTTTGGAGAGTGGTCCACAAATATTACTCATAGACATATTAAATAAGTAAATTAGTTTTGGTTTATGAAGAGACACTGGTATTACATTGTGTCCTATCAATAAACTACCACAAAGTATGTTCGTTGAAGTGAAGGTCTTTACTGAGGTAGTATTAGGAATACGACCGTTAGCTCCTTATATGTGACCCATCCCCTCTTTCCTGTTTAACTGGTTAAGAAGGTTTGATCTTCAAATCAAATAATGAACAGGTGAACACTAAGAGTTTTCCACAGTTGCTCTTCATACCTGTATTGTGTTTAAATAATAACAATATTGTTTTTGTTTTTTCATAAATCTATTATAAACGGCCATCAACAAAAATTATCAATATAATTTATGTGAATGAATTTACAATCACTGTTGGTCACATAACAAGCCGTATAACCAAGCTATAGTTCACCTCTCGCCCCACCCTACACACTACCTAGAACCACTGTATCCTTCTTAATATTCAGAGGTTTCCCCCGGCCACTATCTTTGGTTTGTCAACCAATCTATAAAACGTGTAAGACAACCTGTTAACACCATCAGAAACGAAGATTACAACCTGATGCCATTATCCCTCCAGCTAGTAGTAGATAATACCTAAGCTTAATAACAAAAGTTTGTAACAACATTCATAATAAAACAACTTGCATTAACTTAACCTTTAATCTTCCAATACACTGGTACTGTCCCCAATACTCAATTAATACAGTGTGCTTCAGGTAGCCAGTGTAACCAGTTGGTGGATTGTGTTGTGAATGACTGCCCTGCCTGACACCTTTTTTAACTCTGCTCAGGTAATGTTCCAGAAGTGTGACGTAATTAGCAATGTGGCCCCATATGGTTACTGGCACTTTAAACGGCTCTCACCCGAAATCTAATGGATAGATTTTAAATTTCTTGTTACCAATAGAAACTACAACTAATGCTTAATATTATGTTAAGAGCAAATCTCACTACTGTAAATATCAAGTCTTTAAAAAAAAAAAAAAAAAAAAAAAACAGTGAAAAAAATGGGGTCAACAAAAGTGAGGCATATCCCGCTGGATTAATTTGTTTGCAGGGCTGTGGAGGGGATGGCTGAGGGTCTTTGGTGACAACAAGGCAGAACTCTGGGGCTAAAAAAAAGTTTGATACGAAGGGAATATTTGTAGTACACATTTGGGATTATGGACCCCATATGGTGACCGGACAGGTTGCTACAGGAAAGGGGAGGAGTGAGAGCGGCGGCTCACACCCTCTCCCAGTCGTAGGACCACGCGGACTGATTGCTCGTCGTCGTAACTTCTTGCCATCGGCCTCCGGTTGTGAAATAATCGCAAAAACCTGTTTTACGCATCCGCACAGACCCCATATGGGACCCATAAGCCTGAGCAGGGGTAAACCACCATACAATCTGCAGAGAGTCGTAGGTTACCTTGGACATTTAATATTCCTTAGCTTGAATGAATTATTAAGAGAAGAGTATATTGTGATCAATACACACACTAATAACAGGTTAGCCCTACTGAGATAGACACATGTATTTAATACTGTTACGAATATTATTCATGAACGTCGCTGTTAACACCAATAAACCCCTAATGAAATTAATGATAGCATGCTGCCCTCTCAGGACGAATGGCTGTATGTGTGTGATGCGGGCATACTATAATTTTTTTATAATTAGAGGTACCGGTATGACATGTTAAATTAGATACGTTAGATTGTTTATATTGATCATACAATTATCCTTTATAATACACATGCAAAAGGGATATATCATAAGAGTACATAAATAATTAAATATTATATGTTTAACGATTTTCGCATCAGTTCCCGTATAATAAAGTAAAACAATAGTCGTCAGGCAGCGTAAAATTGACATCTCTTGCTACTCAAAAAACATATACATATTTTAATGAGTATCGAGTTGAGTGTCTACGATTTTTAATGCACTCGCTTTGCTTATTTTGATTCTATCTATCTATTGCCTGACGCCGTGATCCTCGAAGGTGTGGCCACGAATGAACTGCCACATGCACCTTTGTCCCCAGTCAGTCGACGCCCCTCCTCCCATCCAGCACCGCCTTCATCCATATACTTCCTCATTCCATCCTTCCACCTCTCTTTCGGTCCACCTCTCCCTCTCTGTCCTTCCACCTCGCTCTCGTACACCTCCTTATTCATTCTCTCACTTTCCATACGTTCCATATGGCCTAACCATCTGAAGGTGTTCCTTTCCACACTTTCCGGCACATCTACCTACACACCACACCTCCTTTTTACTTCCTCATTCGTCTGTCTATCCCTCCATGTTACTCCGCACGCACTTCTCGAGTAACTCATTTCCACCCCTCTCACTCTTGGTCTGAGTCTCTTCTCAAACGTCCATGCTTTGCTTCCGCAAGTCTGTGTTTGGATTACCACACTGTCATGAAAGGACTTCTTCACTTCCGTACTGACCACCCTATTTCTTGTTACTGCTTTCAGCGTTCCTACAACCCGCACTTCTTCATTCATAGTCCCATCTTTACTCAACACACAGCCTAGATACTTAAATGAGCTGACAATCTCCATAGCCTGACCGTTCAACTTCACCTCACACTCTGTGGCTTCAACTTTCAAAGACCATAACCTTGCTCTTCCCCGCATTTACCTTCAGATTCCGTTTTTCGCACACTGTTCCAAACACATTTACCAGACCCTGCAACTCCCATTCATGATCGCTCATCAGAACTGTATCATAAGCAAACAGCAGTATAGGCAGCTTCCACTCATTTCCCTCCCTTATCAGCGATACACCAACATCCACTGCTCTTTCTTGTATTTCTTTCATGACTCCATCCATATACAGTATACAGTAAACAACCTAGGGGACATCACACGCCCCTGTTTTAACCTAACATTCAGGTAAAAAAACTCGCTCTGATCATTCTCCACACATACTGCTGCCTTTGTACCCTCAATCATGCTCTTCACTGCTTTCAGCAACTTGCGATCTACTCCTTAAATTCTAAATACTTCCCACATACCTTCTGTTTATTTGTTTATATTCTACGCAACCAACATTTTTAGCAGCATATTTTGTTAACTTACTTTGTCATCGTGTAATGAGCTTATATAACCTGAGTGTATGATATATACAGTACATCTTACCATAATGAGGTAATATGTTATGTAAATATGAATGGTTTACTTTATGACAACTCTTTGCACAGCTATATATTTGCAAGTAAGTTCTATTTATAATGCATGCTCGTCGTTGATGTCAAATACAAATCTTGGGATTTGTCTATTTCATTAACCCGCTGAGGACCAGCTAGTTTATAATAAATGTACCACCAGGGACCGGCTGTTTTGAACAGATTTTTTTTTCCCAGAAACAATAGCGAATGGGTTAGGAATGAAGGAAAAACCACCAAAAAACGATCAAAAAGCTCAAAAAATGGTCCTACGGAGCCTCCAAAAGTCGATTTTACTCACTCACGCGCACGCGGTTGGACATTGAGAGTTTTCAACCCTCGTCAAGGTTGCGTGGGATACTTATACAGTTCCCATACAAATCTGAGTCCTCTAGGTGCCATAGGACCGGAGTAATTGGGACCGGACCGGCCAGCACGCATGGTTTGCGTCTCTGGGGTTTTAGTCCAGTAAATCTAGCAATCATTTAACTGGACCTAGAACAAATTGCAATAGAAGGTTTTTTGGCTTTAACTTGTTTATTAGGTCCCTCTGATGAACATATAAAAAGTCTCCAACTTTTGGACACTGGGAAAGTGGTTAATTTGCATAAATTCAAGATGGCCGCCGTCCAAAGCTTCAATTTACAGATAACTTTTTTCTGGTTGCTCCTAGGCCCTATAAATGTATTACAAACAACGGTTTTTGGCTTTAACTTGTTTATTAGGTCCCTCTGATGAACATATAAAAAGTCTCCAACTTTTGGACACCTGGAAAGTGGTTAATTTACAGCCGAAAAAACCTTACAGACAGGCTGAACTGTCTCTTTCACAAGGGGTGACACAGGCACTTTGTGCTTGTATGGGTTTTTTTGACCTGTTGTACCTCTTTTTTATAAAAAAACAAAAAAAAAACATGACGTAGTATGACGTCATTCAGAGCCAATTATGTAATTCATGATAGGAGTTCGTATTCACTTGGATCATCGGTGCTTGCATCAAAGTTGCTATTTTGACAGAGTCCTTGACACTGACCACATGCACTGGAACATTCAAGCTCATTCCGTTTGCAACTACAGCGTTGAGTGTCACAGTTGCCCTTACATGACATCTGACCAATTTCAGTAGTGAATCAGGAGCCACTGGCGAATCCATCGTCTTCGGTTCAAGCTGTCCCTTCCGCAGACACCAGCCTCATTTCTCGGGGTCCACACAGTTCCCCATCCATTCCTGGACCTGACAATAAACTCGGAACGAGTGGTATTTGGCTGCATCGGTTGGTGGGGGAAGGCTGTGAACTTCAACGGTAGTTGAACTTTTTGCCACCTTGTTGCAAAACTTTGTCTTTCGCAGTCCGTCAAAGGTGTCATTTCCTTTTCCCCCGTACAAAATAACCAAGGGCTTTTCTCCCGCTGATGATATCGCGCCTTTTCTTCCACTTTGGCAAACAGGATGCTTCTATTCATTTCACGAAACCGTTGTCTTCCCTCACTTTCCTCAAGGCAGCCCCTTTACCAATACCATACAGTCGTGAGGTTGTGTCACATCCACAAGGTGCATGGACAACTGGCAGGGCACGACAGATGCTCTCACCGAGAAGCTTCTGCTACTGAGTTAATATGCCAACATTTCCCACCTTCCTTGCTCGACTTGAAGTACAAAATCATTCATCCCTCGTTCCGCATAATGATACAACAGCTCCATTAAGTCTGTGTCGGCACCTATCACATATGTCACGGTTCCCCTTGCATGTTCAATTCCCTTCTTCGCAATCATGGACATCTGCATCTGCTGGCGCATTGACACAGTCAATTCCATTTGCCTTGAATGTTTCACACAATAAGTCAATGAAGTTTGCTTATTGTCCGAGTTTGACAAGAAGTTTTCCTTTTTTGACCGAAGGGGCATGGTTGGGGTGAACATCACCTTTTGACCCAAAGACTTTTTGATCGTCGATTGTGTGTCTTGTCCTTGGTAGTAGGTCCTGATTTATAACCGTCGAATACAACCACCGGGTTGAGAAAGTTTTTGGAAACATGCTTCATGTACATGCTTGCAATGTCCTCAAATGTGTCACCCTTCTTCCATGGAATCCTTTGCAATAAGGAACCACCATCCAGAACATGGGTCACAGTCCTTTCTTCCTCAAATGATTCCAATGACGACTTGGGAACAACAGCAGCTATCTCATCTCCTAGCTGTGGTTTATTGGCTTCCCTGAGCCTCCCCCACGTATCGAACAGAGCAGTAGGGTAGCTAGACAACTCATACGCAAAGACCTCTTCAACACCTAAGTCCCTGTTATTAGCCAAAGATGAGGAGCCTCTGGAAAAGGAGCTGTGGGTCGATTGGTACTTTTTCAGCAATGATTGTAACCTTTGCACCCAACGACTCAACTTGATCTTTCTTCCTAAATGAAAAGTCAAAAGCATTGCTACCTTCCATCTTCTGCACAATGTTCATACCAACCTCATACAGTAAATGAGGATTGGCCGAGGCTGGTCCTGTCACACCGTTGGCAATATTCCTGAGTTCATTTGATTCTTGAAATGGATCATAATCCGTGAAGAATGCGAGAACCTTCTCTGTGTCCTTCCTATCTCGTTCACGCCTTGCTTCAGTCATTGCTTTGTGCTGCTCAGAGGTGTGGAAATGCTTCCCTGTCAGTTCTGCATAACTTTCACTCACCTCAGCGCAGGATGGCATAGCAAAGTAACCAGCCGCAGGCGTGCGTTTCCTCCATGCCCCTACCACGTGTCAATCCACCATTCATTTTCAAAGAGGCGCATCAAAACCTGCTCTATAACCAAGTCGCTTAGCAAGTCCTGCCCACAGCCGATCACTTCGGCGGATCAAAAATAGACCGGAGTTCAATTGAGAGAACATGTCTGGGTTGAGCTGCTCAAGTTCAATCAGGTCTTGAATGTACACATGGGCTGGATTGGCATAAATTGTTATGACCACACGCTGCAAAGTACGGCAACATCTCCTGGAGTGTTCCGAGGTACAGTAGGAAATCGCCCATTCTCAGTGCCCTCAGGAAGCGACGCAGCAGGTCAATCATGTCATTGTATTGAATCCATAGCTTTCCCATCTTATGCTCTGCTAAGGAGCTCTTCTCAGCTTTAAAGTTTTCAAGAAATTCTGGTTGAACAACGGCTTTACTGCAGACTTCATCCGGTGAAACGTCTTCACGCAACAGCTTATCCAAAAGATCTGCAGCCTCCTGGAAGTCCTTGCATGCGTCACTTTCCTCATCTACCATTGAGAGGTTGACACCGTATGCCCTGCCTAACACAATCGAACTCAAGGCTGTGTCAACCAAAGAAGTGGCCTCTGATTGCTCGTGCATAGGCTTTCCCACTCAGCATTTGGGTCACAGCATTTTCAGCGTATATAAGTTCCAAAACCTCCTTAAGCCCAGATGCTTCCATAACATGTGCATTGCATCCCAAAAAGATAATCACAGAGTGAAAGCCACCAAGGTTCAAAACAATGGGTTCAGTTCGCTTCCTTCCTTCTTCTCTTCAATGATCGTCTGCGCTTTCCATAAAGCGGTTGGTCGAATGTCAGCATTGGCATCGTTCCCTGGCGATGGCTTTCCGCAGCAACGAAGTGAAGTGTTGAGTAAATACAACTCATGTCCGTAGGGTCCATGTCAATCATGGGCAAGAAATGGACGGATGATTTCCCTGGGTGTGGTCCATGGCACACACTCTGCATTAAGCCGGACCCGCCTGGTCGTTTTGGTCGAAGCAACCATGACTTTTTCCACAGTATGTCCAGATTTTCAAGCTTGGCAGATGCTGAAATGGGGTCAAGCTTTCTAAATTCGAGAGGCCCACCCTTCTTGCGAACACTGCGGTAGTATTTGATGTCAATTTGAGCTGCCGTGAAGTTGTTTTCAGGTGACTGCAATATTGGTATTGATGTTGTGTCTCTTACTTCAGGGGTGACAGCAACAATTATACCCATACCATGGTATGTTCCTCGCCCATCAAGCGTACGCAAGTTGTGATCAACATTGTCTGCAACGAACTGTCCAAACCTGCTTGCAGTGGATATGTTGGTGCCCCTGAAATTGGCAGCCAACTTCGAAAACCTCAAAATTTCTGCGTAAGGCAGACAGAAGCCGTGGCTGTGTAAACTGTCCACACGAAAGCGGGAACCAAAGTGCTGGTGCATTTGAACCGCCAATCCATACTGAATGGGTGCTACAATGGCCCTTGGTCTGGTAAGTTGCACGACTCTTTGTCCAATTGATGCAACTTCAAGATCACATTACTTGCCACTGAACGTCTCTTGCAGCAATATACGAAGGGACTGCGGAACGTACGCCACATTCTTTTCCAGCGACCGGAGTTCAGAAGGATCTGGATAGAAATCTCTACAAGTATCAATGTTCTTTATATCTGCTTTGATAAACAGTGCCGCAGCCCTGACTATCTTTCTTTGTTCTGCTTCCTCATCATCAGTCTGTGGTGAGTCTTTGACTTGTTGCAAAATCTTTGCAGCACTTTCCTTTGACAGTTTACAACATCGCTGCGTCCATGCACGTTACTAATAACC